>CATIWR010016918.1:0-48502 GCA_949677035.1 Omphalea diandra | reverse complement strand
AAATTCTGAGTCTATGGTCATCAAATTCTTGGAAAACCGAATTAAAAGAAAGGTGGTGTGTCATCCGGGTACAGAGTCAGTCCCAATCAATGAGCCATATCTCTTTCCACACAGCAAATTAATCAAAACTGGTTTACAGGTGTTTAGAGAGTACATAAACTTACAAGTTTCATTTTTTTTACTCTGTCAAAATCAGAATATAAAGTCATCAAAATATGACAAAACAGAAGACTGAGATCATCTCGGTTCGGATTTGACCTAGTCCTACTGAAGGAGTCATATCTCTTCACACACACAGAATCAAGTAAAACTGTTTCATATGCATTTATATGAGACATAAGGATACAACTTTCATGTTTTTCACTTTCCCCAATTCCTTTTCTTGGGTTATAAAATCGTGGGTGCAAAATTCTGATCTAACAGTAAAATTAACAGAATCAGCTCTTGTTCTCTTGGATTACAACTTCCATCCAAAAGCTTTACCACAATTACTCCATAATTCTCACCAACCATGCTTGATTAACATGACATGAGAGGTTAATTTCAGTTGAGAAGAAGATAATTTACTTACCTATTGTCCCAGAGTTGGAAAACCTTAGGCAGCTCACTCTTCTCCCTCTCTTCTTCTTCTTCTTCCTCTTCTTCTTCTTCTTCTTTCCTTTGCTCTCTCTTTGTTTCTGGTGTATTCCATGGTTTACCCCTCAATTCTTTACCTTAATTAGCAGATATAAACTTATTATAATAATATAAAATCATGGTGTTTCATTTCCATTGGTTGGAAGGTCACTTTTCCTCTTTTAGTCCCTCTTCTTCACTCCTTAAGCACTGTCATTCATCTCCTAATTCCTAAATGCTCCTTATACTTTTAATTAAGCTCTAAAACACCATTATTTATGATACTATAACATGCACACAACATGAAATAATTTGTCATATAACTATGTAAACACTGCATATATGTTCAAGCATCCCAAATGCAACGGTGTCATTGTCATTGTCGTGTTTTTACAATTCACATGTCTAAATGATTATTTATGTTGTGCATATATTCATGTGAGATTTCATATCATTTGATACAGTGCATATGCTCATATGTGATTTCATATCATTTGTGCAATGAATATATTCATGTGATAATGCCAATGAATAGGGATAGGGGTGTTACAAATCCTTACTCTAGGAGAATTTCCTTACCTTATGAATTAACATTTCATCTCTCATGAGACGGTTACCTCACCAATCGCATCATTCTCTTACATACGAAAGTTAACATACCAATTATGTCATGCATCCATTCATTTCATGCAACATTATCAGCATATAACATCACTAATCTAAACATAGCTAGCCACGTATCAATGGAATCCCTACATCAACCTTAGGATTACCAACACAAATAAGCAATATCATTGCTTTCACATATCGTTATTGTAATCAATGTTATGGTATTAAACATATATCTCAAGTCATACATAAACATAGAAATTCATATTTAAATATGCATATCAATATATACTTGATCATACTCATAACTTAAGCATTGAACATTGATTACATTGAAACATAGTTTGTATGGTGCATGAATGTTAAGCTTTGAAAACTTAAGGTTACTTAAGGAGGTGTAAGAATATCTACTCACCTCAAGCTATATCTCATTCTCAAAATGCATAAATTCTACATGCCTTTATCAATATAACAATCACTAATAGCACCCACCAATAACACATATATAACAATCAAACTAAGTTCATTTCTAAAAGAAATAACTTGACTTTTATTAATATGTAAATGTTCATCTCAATGCTATATAGGTGAAGGACACTCATTTCCATCATGCATAAATCACCAATCATAAGCCTAGAATATCAAAAAAAAGTCAAAGAAATTAATTTGACATCAATCTTCCTTGCAAAATCAAGCTAGTCACATAAGAACACATAAGGTTCATTAAGACAACAATTTTGCCTTTAGTGCAACTACAATGTAAAACACCATTCAAGCTTAATTTGCTACTCAAATACAAATATTAAAAAACTAATAATCATTTAATAAACCATCAAACATGAAGGACTAAGGGGAACAACCCATACTTTTCAAGTACAATTAGAACTCCTTTTGAAGACATCACCTTTCATGTCAAACTAACACCAAACATCATCTTCTTCACCAATACCACCTAGCCTAAAAACACTATAAACACACTTATTCAAGCATAGAATAAATATACAAGAAATATGGCTGATTATAACTTACATGAAATAGGTAGGACAAAATCACCAAGTCGCTTGAAAAATGGAAGAAGATGGATGAGCAAACTTGAATATCCTAACTTGATTCGATGGCCATGAAAGGAAGAAACATTTAGGGATAGCTTGGGCAAGTTTTAGACTAATAAAATTAGAAGAAATCTGATGTTTAGTCATGAAAATGAAAGGAACAAGGTGGTGAGGTGATTAGGAGGGTGCAAAGTGATAATTTTGGATGTGCTAGCTTGTTTAACAAAATTATGCACTTTTGGCTACCAATTAAGGTTTGATTACTAAAAGTTCTTATTTTTCAAGCATTTTTTGCTTCAATATTCTACCTTTATATCTAATATTTAATTTTTTAAAAAAATAGGCAGCCAAAAATGTTTTCTAACGTCCACCAAAATGCATCTTCTAAAACATACAACTTATGGACGCAAGCATATAACTTATGGAAACTTTGCTTCTAACTCTTCCTTCCTTCCTAGAAGAAACTTTAAACAACAACTCTAGAAATTTAAAAATCAACTACAACACATCATTATCATGTTATTTAAATATACATAGGCATAGATATTGAGTATATGTTAAATAAATATAGGCAATAACATTAAAATAGGGCATGCAACTATCCAACTCTTCCTTCCTTCATTTAAGATACTTCAAATATGAACTCTAGGTATCTAAAACTTATCATTATCATGTCATTTAAATATACATTAGGTGTACATATTAGGCTTATATTAAAGGAATATAAGAAATAACATCAAAATAAGATAATTATGTACCAAACCTTACACCAAAATAATGTAATCACACTCCAAACTTATGACGATGCTCAAGCCTGCCCCTCCCTACTAAATCTAGTGTTTATGTTATGGTGTTGTAGTGAGACTACATCTATAGCATGCTAGGATTGGTCCCTGATCTGAAGGGGAAAAAAGCATTTGTCTGCTTAAGCATGTTGGCTAGGGATCTCAAGGTTATAGAGGACACCCTAGAGGAGGTGGTGGACTAGGTGGCATGCAACTTTATTTTATACAGCCTATCATGGACTCTTTTCTTCACTCAAATGGATTCTATCAAGATATGTCTATTACCTACCCTATAAGACCTTCAACTAATAAGCCACTATGTTGGGGGTTTATTGTGGTGACCCACTTGTAAATGTTCTTGGATAAGTATTATCGTGGGTTATCATACCAAAATGGTGCTTAACATGTGTTGGAAGTATGTATCATTTAACTTCATCATTTTCCTTTTCCCTTTTTATCTATGCAAGCTTCTCATATTGTCTAATAACTTTTCCTTAGTAGGCATGGGCAATAAAGTTAGGTCTGATAGAGGGTAGTAAAGTTTGGTGCTTGATTTACATATATTTCATAACTACTTCCTTTCAAATATTGATGTTATGTTAATTTTACATGTGGAAAGGATTAAAGGAAGTGAATTTATGTTTTATAGCATTATTTAATTACCTCAAAAGCTTCAAGAATTGAAATCCATGGCTTCAATTATCGTTAGTCGAATTATTTCTTCATCTCTTTCTTCTATTAAGAGCTAATTTTCTTTATGCTAAATGTTGGCCCTAGGCACCAAGAACGGGGATTAAATTGGTGTATTAAAAAAATTTAAAATGAGGATAAAGAGGAGTAGAAAAGAAGACACAAGATTTATAGTGGTTCGAGTATAATCAACCCTATGTCCACTCCCCAATTCTCTGCAAATGGTGTTTCCAAGCTCACACCTAACTTTTACACATTGTGTTTTCAAGGCTCACACAACAACCTTTCTTACAAATATTTTCTAAGGCTAACACTAAAACCCCTCTTAAGTGTTTTCACAGGCTCACACTAAAACCTTTCTTTAGTGTTTTTACAGGCTCACACTGAAACCTATTACAATTGGTGTTTATGGGCATACTAAACAATTACTTAAAGAATAGAAAGAATGAGTAGCAAAAGTGCAAGAGTTTTATTACAATTTAATGAATTCTCTTGAATTTACGCCTGTGGAGTATTTATAGCCCATACCCACCAAAGAGACGTTAAATTATGAAGCTCATTAAATCTCCAAATCATGCAAGGCAGATTTTGCATTACTTGCATGACAAGTGAGAGTCGCAGTCGCTACTAAGGATTCATGGTCGTGACTTTCCAATTTCCATGCAGAAGCCAAAAATTGCAGCAGAAAACCCCATTTGTATCTAATAACTAGTCCATGTGTCATCTCCTCATTGGTCCATCAGGAAAATATAGTCGTTGCTTTCTAACTGCCCACAAAATTCACAGTCGTGATTCTTCTTTGTATAGGGTGTGACTCAGGACACGAATTCTTCTATTTGAAAGATAATCTTCTTCTTCTTGAATAGCTATCACTACCCAAAATGTCGCCTTCTCGAATTTTGTTCTTCAACGAATACTTGAGACACTTGGCATCTGTGGTTGTGGACTTGGTTCCCTCCTTAGACTATGAATTTCACGGTCGCAAATGAGACGTGACACTAATCGTGAATTTGTCTGTGACTCTGACACTCTCATCTTTGGTTGATTCACGACAGAAATGATGCCCGCAAATTTGTCTAGCCTAATTTCAACCTGTTCTTGAACTAAGTCGTGGTCTCGAATTATAAGTCACTGACTGTGAATTTAGATGAACTTTGCCTCTTGAAGATTATGAACTCCATCCAACTTCCACTTGAAAATCTAACTTAATTCTGCACAATAACACTCAATTGAAACATTAGGATTGATCAATCTCCTTTTTCAAGATTAAAAGAGGTCCAAGACTTAGGATTAACCATCCTAGTCCAATAATCTCCTCCTTTTTTATTTTGACAACATAGATTGATCCTAAGGGAAAATAATACAGAAATGTGAAGTTGGAGTGTAATATGATTCAATGAATACTTAAGGTGAAATTTCCTAAGTATGGCATTAAATTATTCAAAGGGAAATTTCTAAAAAATCCTAAGTATGATAGTATAATGCTCCCCTTCAACTTATGTTATAATTTGCAAGTTATTTTCTCTCCCCCTTAGACTTAGCTTGTTTCTATCTCTCCCTCTTTGGCAAGATCAAAAAGAGGGTTCATAAGGGAAAAGAATACATGCATAACAAATAGATAAGTGTTTATAAAGAACAAAATAAGAATGCAATAAAAGTAAATTCCATCAATCACACAAGACAAGGAATTGCAAAGAAACATATCTTATTTATTTATAAACAACTGTGGGATCACAAGTTTTGCAATTAAAAATAAAAAAAAATATAAGAAATTCCTAGTTTAGAAAGTTGGAGAGTCATCATCATCTCCAAAACTATCTTCTACTTCTTCATTATTGGCACCTTCTACTTCATCTTCATCCTCAACTTCTTCATTGCCCTCTTCTTCTTGAGTATCTTAAAACTTGTGTAGTCCAGAAGAGGGCAAGGAGGAACACCCAAATTTTCTTATAAATCCACCATGTCACTATGAAGATGTGAGAGAAATAAGAACCTCCTCTTCAATATTCTCATCATCTTATCCAATTTTCTGTTAATGGTGGCAAGAGATAGTTTGGATTTAGGTTTTGGTTGAGGAGGGGGAACTAGAGGTGCTCCTTCTTTTATGATGAGCCTCTTCCTCTTGCAGGCTTGGGAGTTTTCCATTTTCTTAGCCCCAATAGCATCCAGGGTATAGGCATAGGTATCCAAGTGTATGGCTTTGGTATTGATAAGTTAAGTGAGGTCAAGAAAGTTTTGAGAAAGGAGGAGTTTCATGGTGAAGATTTTCATTTTCCTCATCAAGTGCCCCTACAAAGCAATAAATCACAGTAATGTGAGAAGGTAGAAGGAATCGGCTTTTGAGTTTAGTGCTCATGTGGATCACAAGATCCACAAGATATTGACCAGTTTGAATTGATTTGTTTTTTATAAGGCAGAAAGGAAATACCAAGTCTTTTTGTGATACTTTCTCATTACCATCACCTCTAGCATTTATGGAAAAGGTGATGATACGATCGACTATCCAAAGGGGTAGGGTTTTAATGTGTTTATCCAATGAGGTTCTGGGGTCATGTTTAGTTTCAATAGATATTTTCAACCAGAATTTGGAGTAAATAACATCAAGTACGGAGATGATAAAGGGAATGTTTTCTTCGACTTGAAGATTGAAGAGGGAGGATAGTTTTTCAAAGGTAATATAAAAAGGATCACCAAAAGCCCGGAATACTAACCAGTATTGCCCTGCTCGAGAATCAACTTTGTAACTCAATTGGACTGTGCACATGAATTCCCTCACAATTTCTTCATAATCGGGTTCATCCCGAAAGATGAACTCATTCCGACCTAAGTTGGAGAGGAAAGCATGAATTTATGCATTGATGCCCAAGGTCTCCAACAAAAAGGTGGAAGGAATCTTGTTGGGGAGGATGATCTTGGAAGAATTTGCTTTGTACCTCTCTTTCTCCTTCTTGGTGATGCCTTTCATTAGGTGGAGTGCAGGGGGTGCAGATGGCTAAGCCACAACCTTGCTCTTGTCTACTCTTGAGATCTTTTTGGGAGTCATTGTAAAGGATGAAGAGATTGAAAATTATGAGAGCTTTGGAAGGATGAGAGTTTTGGAATAGGATGAAGTAATGAAAGTCACTATTAGAGGGTTTATATAGCCATTGAGGAGATGCAAAAATGGCTACAAATGAATTATTGAAGAGTTGGAAATGATTGGTGGTCAAATCACTTAATGGCTTGATAGTTACTCAAACTTCATCCACGAATTTCGGGATCACGATCACAATTTCCAAAAAATGTGAGTAACAGATAAATTTTCTTTGGGAGTACGTGCTACAATGCTAAAAAATTTGAATTCTTGACCAAAATTTACGGTGGAGCTTGATTCTCTCGATCACGATTTGATGTTTGACAGCCGGGTGACTAAGACTTATAATTCGTGAACATGAAGATAAGGTAACGACTGTGAATTATGAGTCATCAAGGATAAGAATGAAAAAATAAGTTTTGAAGTAATCAAAATTGTGATCAACTTGAAATATGCCACACAGAAAACACAAGACACACAATCAACAAACAACACATATAGCAATCATACATAAGATCAAAATTTCACTTTAAGGAGCTTCCATCAAGTATTCCCAATTCTCTCTTAATGAAGTTCAATCTTTCTTCATTGAGAGGTTTAGTGAAGATATCTGCAAGTTGATGATTTGTGTCAATAAACTCTAACACAACATCACCCTTTTGCACATAATCTCTAAGGAAATGATGTCTAATATCTATGTGTTTGCTCCTAAAGTGTTGGATGGGATTCTTAGAAAGATTAATAACACTAGTGTTATCACATTTAATAGCAATGAGATCAATCACTTTGCCAAAATCCTTCAATTATTGTTTCATCCAAAAAACTTGGGTGCAACAATAACCCGTAGCAATATATTCAGCTTCTGCGGTGGATAAGGCAACTGACTCTTACTTTTTGCTAAACCAAGATACTAGGCATTCTCCTATAAATTGGCAAGTCCCGAAAGTGCTTTTTCTATCTAATAAACTACCTGCATAATCTGCATCCGAATATCCTATGAGACTAACGGATGAATCCCTAGGATACCATAACCCTAAGTGAATTATGCCATGCAAATACTTAAAATTTTTCTTAACAGCATTTAAATAAGACTCTATAAGAGAGTATTGGAACCTAGCACGCATACATACACTAAACATGATATTCAGCCTATAAGCAATAAGATAAAGTAGAGATCTGATCATACCTCGATATCTCTTTTCATCTACCATCTTAACTTATTCATCTTTGTCTAGCTTGATGGTACCACTCATGAGGGTTTTGGCTACTTTGCAACCATCTATGCCAAACTTCTTGAGTATTTCCCTTGTGTACTTGGCTTGGTTGATGAAGATCCCTTCTTTGGTTTGCTTGATATGTAGATCGAGAAAGAACTTGAGCTCTCTTATCATGCTCATTTCGAATTCCCTAGTTATACGCTTAGCAAAATCCTCACAAAGAGACTCATTAGTAGCACCAAAAATTATATCATCAACATAGATTTGTACAATTAGTGTATCATGCTTGTGCTTCTTGACAATAGTGTAGTGTCCACCTTTCCTTTTTCAAAATCATTTTTCAAGAGAAATGAACTAAGGCTTTCATACTAAGCTCTTGGAGTTTGTTTCAACCCATATAAGTCTTTGTTCAATTTAAAAACATGATTTAGAAAACAATGTGACTCAAAACCAGGAGATTATTCAACATAGACTTCCTCCTCAATAATTCCATTCAAAAATGTACTTTTAACATCCGTTTGAAGAAGCTTAAAATTCATATGGCATGCAAAAGCTAAAAGTATCCTAATGGCCTCTATATGCCTCGCTAGAGGTGGGATAGCCTAAGAATATTCCTTCATTGGTCTTGGAGTCAAATTTCCCAAGATTATCCTTGGTATTTAAAGTATAGCACTTACATCCAATACTCTTAGGTATGATATCTTGGGTTTTCTACCATTCCCTTTAGTAGATGATGAGGTTATTTTCAAAGGTGAAAGGGAAAACAATACCTGCTCAATTGACTTAGACAATTTGTCTAACCAATCTTTTAAGTGTCTTATGTCTTTGAGTAATGAAGCTTGGTTATGGCATAGAAGGCTTGGACATGCAAGCATGGATCTTCTTCAAAGCCTATCTAAAGGAAATTTGGTGGAAGGTCTTCCCAAGTTAAATTTCACTAAAGACAAGATATGTGGTCTTTGCCAAATGGGAAACAACATCAAGCCTCCCATAAAGTTAAAAATGTTGTAAGTTCTTCTAGACCTGTAGGCACAAGATTTATAGTGGTTCAGGTATAATTGATCATACATCCACTTCCTAATAGCAATTAGGTGTTCCACTATCTACCAACGGTGTTTTCAAGCTCACACCAAACTTTTACACTTATGTTTTGAAGGCTTACACAACAAGCTTTATACTTGTGCTTTTAAGGCTCGCACAACAACCTTTACATTTGTGTTTTTACAGGCTCACACAACAACCTCTCTTAGTGTTTTTACAAGCTCACAAAACAAACTTTACAAATGGTGTTTATACTTACACCAAGCAATCTCTGAAAGAATAGAAAAGATTGAGTAGCAAAATTGCAAGAGTTTGGTTACAAAGTTATCAATTCTCTTCTATTTACATCTATTTGGTGAGGTATTTAGAGCCACTACCCACCAAAAAGACGTTGCAATAAAATTGGTATAAAATCTTCAAGGTATGCTAGACAAATTTTGCATTAATTGCTTATCAGGCTAAAGTACTAATAAATAGAGGTAAAGTTAAAGATAGTAGAGGTGTTTAGGGACTCTTTGTTAGTTGTCTCACATATAACAGATGAATGAGAACTAAAGGAAAAACATTTAGGCCCATATCTAGAGCATATAAAATGATTGGTGCAGAATTTTTAGAGAATCATATTCCATCTTCTGTTAAGGGAAAAGAATGCAATGGTCAATGCTTTATTCACTTTAGTCTCCATTTGGGATAGGCCAGAGACAATGCCTTTAAACTGCTAATTATAGTTTGATCTGGTGCATTGTGTTATATGGGTAAATGGGTGATGCAAGTATCAATGGAGAACTATCCTTGAGATTTTGATATACAAAGATATTTGAAGAACACCGAATACCCTAAAGAGGTTAATAAGAAGGATAAGGATGTGATCTGAAGGTTGTCTTCATAGTTTATGGTTTATGATGGGGTAATATACAATAGAATTCTTGACAGAGTTCATTTATGATGCATGGTAGAAAAAGAAGCCAGTGGGATCATGAAAGGGTTCATGTAGAGGTTTATGGTCCCCACATGAAGGACAAAGTATTGGGAAAGAAAATTTTGAGGTTAGGACATTACTGGACAATTATGGAACGTGACTATATTTAGAAGGTTTGAAATTGTCATGAATGTCAGATCCACTGTAATCTCAGCCATTTACCACCTGAGCTGCATAATTTGACCTCACCCTGGCCATTTGCAGCATGGGACATTAATGTGATTAGAGAGATTAGACCAACTTCTACAACAGGGCATAGGTATATTGTAATAGCAGTGGATTACTTGGTAGAGGCTGAAGTTTTCAGTAAGCTGGGGGCAAAGTAGATGGCACGGTTCATTAAGAAAAGCCTTATCTATTATTATGATGTGTCACACCATGTTGTCACAGATAATGGTGTCCATTTCCAAGAAGAGGTTAGGGTCATGTTAGGAAAATACAACATAGCCAATCATAAGTCATCACCATATAGGCCACAGGCCAATAGAGCAATTGAAGCAACAAATAAGAATGTCAAAAATATCCTTGCCAAGATGGTTGAAATGTATAATCATTGATCTAAGAAGGTACCATTTTCCCTGTGCGGTTATCAAACTACAGTAAGGATAGCGATTGGGATGACATCGTACTCCCCGATATATGGGATGGAGGCAATATTAACAATTGAGCTAGGAGTGAAGTCCTTACATATACTGATTGAATATGGCATCCTAGTTACCAATGGACGAGAAGTAGATTAGAACAGTTGGCTTTGTTGGATGAGAAAAGGTTAAAGGCCCTATACCACATCCAATTGTATTAAGATATGATGGCCTACACGTTCAACAAGAAAATCAAGCCATGCATGATAAAGTTTGGTGATTTGGTGAAGGCAATTCGACCACAGACCCAGGATCCCTAAGGAAAGTTCAAGCCAAATTAGGAAGCCCCTTTACGGTCAAATAGATATACTCAAGTGGCACAGTGAAATTAGCAGTTATGGATGAGAATGAATACACCGAGCTAATTAACTTAAACCGGTTGGAGAAGTATTTTGTGGGAAGTGTGAGAAAAATGAAATTAGTCCACTAAGTTGAAAACCCAAAAGGGTGGCTTAGGCAAAAGTTAGGGCATAAAAAATAAAAATAAAAAATAAAAGGAAATATGCAAGCTTGCTAAGTAAAAAACCCGAAAAGGCAACATAGCCAAAAATTAGGGCATAAAAAATAATAAATGGTAGTAAAAGTTGAGAGTGCGACTGATCATTAGGGGACCATTGACAGGACAGCTAGGCAACAAAGGAGAAAACAAGGATGAATGAGCAAAGGAGCAGCAAGACCTTAGCGTTGAGCAAAACAATTGAATAATCTAATGTGCCAATATTAAAAGCCAAAATTATGCACTTAATTAACATGTAGTGTGCAAAATATATATCATTTGTGTTAAGCAAAATATAAAATGAAAGTACATTTGCATAATTAAAGTGAATTAATCATACATGCTTTTGAACTAGAAATAAATATAAAATAGTCTTTTTTGTGAAAGATAATTGTTTACTATTTGCTAATGTGATGCCTATAACTTTAAAGGTCACATAACCATGCCATATATTCCGCATCATCGTCAGGCTGAGAGTCTCGACCAGTGTAGAAATCATAGATGTGGCGAACAGTATAGCCTCAACCCTATCCAAGAAGCGCTAGGATAAGGGACCCCCTACAAATGAATGGTTAACTGTACTTTGAACTGAGGAGCACTGAACTGGTGACACGGGCGAGCTGGATTAAAAAACGTGCCTAAAGCCAAGTTTGATCATAAAATGTGCCTGAAACCAAGGCAAGAAGAATGACACAATCCTCATAAGTCCTCAGGGTAACACGTAACAGATTTCACTATGGGTAACTCTAATAGATGTCAGTGGCAGTGATGTTGGACATCCACTGAGCGATAGTAGCAGCGGGCCTCATCAAGCGACGGTTCGAATGATGCTGCTAGTAGTAGAGCCTCCATCTGTGGTCGAGATAGACAATAGTCCCAACCTCTCTTACAGCCATTTATATATATATATATATATATATATATATATATATATATATATATATATATATTTCAATTAGCATCCATAATCAAATCATTGAAAGATCGACAAATCGGTAGGATGGATAAATAAATTATTTATAATATTGGATATGTACCCTAATTTTTCATAGGCTATTCTATTAATTAATTTTAATCTTTTTTTATGCATATCACAAAATAAAACCCTAGTGCACATGAATCAAGGCAATCAACTAAACTAGTAGGTAGAAAATAGAATTGCACTAAAAGTATAGAATAAGTGTCCTAGATGTCATATCTAATTATTTTGTAAGCTAACCTAATGTTCGCAGGCAAAAAGGGAATTTTAGGGTAACACATAAAACTTACAATGACATGATAGACAGCAAATAAAAAAATAAAATAAAATAAATGGAAAAGAAAGCCTATCATCCTGAGGCAACTCTGCAAGGTGACAATTCAGGTTGTGCATTGTCAATGTGTCACTAACCGGAGAAAAATCAAGCATGGTCATCTTTACGATCACGCCTTTCAGTGGGCTCACCCGCGCAAACCCCCACTGGGATTGCGGTTGCTCCAGGGCCTTTAATGTCATGATGTCCTCATCAAGGAACTCCTCATAGACATCGAACATCTCATCATCATAGTATTCAGCCATGACAAAATCCCAAAAAGCAAAGGGTAAACTAAAAGCAAGGTCTGAAGGTTTAAGAGAGAAAAGGAAGAGAGAGAAGACAAATAGTGCGAATAAAGTGAATTGCTTTCAACAAGCCTTATATAATGGATTTGGGTTGTACAACCCAAATTGGTCTATACAAACCTCTCAATCTATATAAACCCATCGGGGCAAGCAAGCCCAAGATGAGCCTTATGAGCCCACCTCATTTGCTAACCCTTATAACCCTATTTCCCTTAGCCCATCAAGACCAATTACGACCAAATTACCAAAATACCCCTAACCTCCTTTCAAGCTTAATTACAACTAAATTGCCAAAATACCTCTAGCGTCTTTTCAAGCCCAATTATAATCAAATTACTAAAATACCCCTAGTGTCTTTTCAAGCCTAACTATAACCAAATTATCAAAATACCCCTAACCTTCTTTCAAGCCCAATTGTAATCAAATTACCAAAATATCTGTAGCCTCATTTCAAGCCCAATTATAGCCAAATCACCAAAATGCCCTTAGCTACCCAAAGAGCCTCAAAGCAGTCCATTTACCTAAATACCTTAACCTCCCAAGAAACCTAAAGGCGACAGGTCAATAGTCCACATCATAAAAAAAAAAAAAACCATAAAAGATCCCTTGCTCATATTGGGACCTATCAAGGATAGATCAACACACCAATTTATTAGTCAAATTGTTTGACCATTCTTAGACATTCCTCAAAGCCATGAAATAAGGCAAATTACCAAGATGTCTTCATTGCCTTTAAAGCACCTAAAGAACACTTCAAGCTTCTTAACTCAAACCAAATTACCAAAATATCCTTTAGTGACAAACGTGACCCTTTCTGAAGCCTTAGAATTATTTTCAAGGAAAATGTTTCATCCCAGAAATGTCAGAACCATAAAAGTAGTTATTGAAGCATTAGAATCAAAGCCCATTACCATAAGACGGGAATGAACTACGATAACCAAAATGACTATAAAGATATTAATTCAATTTTGGGAGTGCCAAAATAGTCTGGATGACATAAGAACCACTCAAGAGGCACCCTTAAGTTAGAGCCATCAGTCAAAAGAACTGAAGCACCAACAGAAAAAAGATTCAAGAACACTAGTGAATGCAATCAGCCAATTATCTAACACTAAACACTATTAGCTGCCAAAATCACTTTAGTGCTTACTAAAAAGTTGTTGAAGCACACAAGAAATGTAGTACCTGCTACAAAGTTACTGAAGAATCCTAAACAATAGTACTTGCTAAATAGTTTTCAAAATCACTTTAATGCTTGCTAGAAAGCCATTGGAGCGCATAAGAAACCCAATACCTATTAGAAAGCTACTGAAGAATACAAAATATTTGTTCTTGCTATATAGATTCCAAAATCACTTTATTGTCAACTAGTAAGCCACTTAAGAACATAAGAAATGTAGTACTTGTTAAAACATTTAAGAACACTTGGCACTTGCCAGAAAGATTTCAGGTTGAGCTTTATTACCTACTCAAGAAGCTACTAAAGACCTATATCCTTTGGTATCCTTACTAATGTTTACCTTCCTTACTTTGTTTTAATAAGACTTGTTTGAAGAGTCATTTCTTAAATGTTATTTTTCAAACCCTACAAAGTGGGGGACAAACTGTAAGAATCAGTTTGACGTAGAGCCTAATGATGAATATTATTATTGAACAAATCCTTAAAATGCAAGAGGAATTGTCAAAAGAAAAGATAAAGGCCTTAGAAAACCTTAGAGAAGCCTAAAACTTAGCCTAAGACCAAAAGCCCAGCACCAAGAGTAAGACCAACAACTTTAGTTGCCAGTGTAGCCCATCAGGGTTGCACAACCCATAAAGAGGTTGTATAGCCCACTTCTAGTGTTGTACAATCCTCTCTTGAACCCTAACTCTCAAAATCTTCTAGAACTAAGTCCCACTTAAACCTTAAGGTTGTACATCCCCGATATATGGATGTACAACCCTTTTTTTACTGTACAGCCTATGACAAACCCTAATTCTAGGAGATCCATCTCCCTCTCTGTGATTGGTCACGTCCATAATGCAACCATAACCATATTTGTGGATATGTCTATGGTACAAGTAGAAGCATTTCTAACTCTATGCATCCATCATCACTGATAAATCCCTTCATTTGAAAAGGGAGAGGTTTCTTGGAGAACCCTAATAAAACTCTACCAAATTTTACTCTTAAAAAGTACTTAACATAGAAACCCTAAACCCTAGCTCATCGCAACTCATTTTAAGGTAGAATAAGGTTTTAATCTTACGTCTCTTATACATTCCCTAGCATTTTAGACGATATTGGATACGTGGTATGCCTCTAAGGGCAAAAGAATATCAAAAAAGGAATCCAAAACCCATATTTCCTTATTCTTCTTTCCTTTTTTTTTTCTTTTGATTTTTAAAAACTTAGGATTTTGGGGTTTTACAACCTTAATGTAGGTTGTATAGCCCTGGTTTCCTGGGCATAGTTTTATAGAACCCTTTTCTTCCCTTTTGGGTTTCCTTTAATTAAAGCAATATTTTATCATTTTTTGTCACTCTAATGGCAAAATGGTATGAGGCTAAATAGCCAAGGACCCCTATTCACTTCAAAAATGCAATTTTTAAGGGTTTTGAAATGGTTTTTATGGTTCATTGAATCTTAGTGTTCATGTTCTTTCATTTTGGTTTAATGATGATTTTGTATTCTATTTTAATCTCCTTAAGGTAGTGACCAAGTGAGGATCCTATGGTTCCAAGGATCTTAAAAGCTTTTCTTATGTTTATATGTATACTTAAAGCATACGAATAATATCTTGGCCATGTACCCCTTTCTTTGATTTGCATTGTAAACCTCTTTATGGTTAGTAGTGCTTATGGATGCTTACTTTTTGTGATCAATAAGAGAGAGGGTTTATTAACCTTAGGATCTCTCTTTTGTGATGAATTTTGCCTTAGTCCATTCAACATCCTCCAAGTATATGTTTATACCTTTGATTGTTCATGTTTCATGCATTTCGATTTTGTTTCACTTACTAATTTATAATGCGGGGAAGTAATAATATGGACTTATATGTGTGTTTACCATCTTTACATCGGATCTCTTGTAAAGTTATATTTTTCCTCTTAATAATACCATTTTGTTATAAAGTCCTTAAAAGTAGAAATATCGTGTTCATCAAAAAACTTTGAAACTTTTCATTTTCAAATTCTCTATCATGATCACTCCTAATGGCATAAATTTTTAAAACCTTTTCATTTCAAACCCTATTAACAAAAGATTTAAAAATATCAAAATAAGCATCCTTATAAGGTAAGAATAGAACCCAAGTATACTTTGAGATATCATCAATAATAACAAATGTATAATGCATGCCTCCCACACTCGCTACTTTAGTAGAGCCAATGATATTCATATGCAATAATTAGAGAGGTCTAGTAAATATTACCTTTTTTTTTCTTTAAAGAGGTTTGACTTTTTAAATTTTTTTGACATGCATCATATACTTTATCTTTGATGAAGTTGATCTTAAGAAGTCTTTCCACAGGATTCTTCTTTCTCAATTTTTTGATCAACTCTATGTTTGCATATCTAAGTCTTTTATGCCAAGTCCAACCATCATCAATTATGGTCACTAAACAGTAAACATCTTTGTTGTCATATAATATAAAACAACATTATATAAAGTTTTCACTCTTCTACTAATGAAAGTAACTTGTTAGCACTCATTCTTGAGACACAACATGCTTAAAGTTCAAACATGACTCTAACTCCTTTATCACAAAGTTGAATCATACTTAAGAGGTTACGTTTTAGACCATAAATTAATAAAACCTTATCAAGAATGGGTGAATCAACATCCTTCTAATTTTACATATACTCATAATTTTTTACTTTCCATTTTTATTAAAAGAAACACTTACAAGCCCTTCTATTTTATCAAATTTGGTGAAGAACTTCATGTCTCCTATCATGTGTTTTAAGCAACCATTATCAAGATACTATTCATTCTTATCCACCTTAGAGTGCAAGCACACTTATAATGCAAAATCATTTACAAATCCTTTTAGGTCCTTATGGGTTAGTTCTTCTTAATTCCTTCTTGTGAATTCTAAAGTGGCTATTTTAAGTAATATGACCATGCATACCACAATAGTAGCAATCACCATCGCACTATAAATACTATGATCTAGGCTTATATGATGAATGCTTAGGCACAAATTATTTCCTAAGGATACGCATCTTAATGCTATTCTTTCTAATTGCATACTTCTTGTCTATATACATTGCCAAATTATCTAATTTGCATTTAAGGCATAGGCATAATGATGGTCATGCATAAGGTATGTTCTTTATAGATCCTTGTAACTTTTCCAAGCTTCATAAAATATTTCTCCCACCTCTTACAGTGATTTTTGTCAATGCACAAATCGTGACAAGTAAAAAAGTGTTCAGTATTGTGTCATTTAAATAAGAAAGTAATTTCAAGAACCAAAATTGATTGAATCCATCTATTATCTAAAAAAATTAAAATCACAAGTTAAGGATTAATAATTAAAACT
The DNA here is from genome assembly GCA_949677035.1 of Omphalea diandra. NCBI lineage: Eukaryota > Viridiplantae > Streptophyta > Magnoliopsida > Malpighiales > Euphorbiaceae > Omphalea > Omphalea diandra. Next base: position 31,177 of record CATIWR010016918.1, on the reverse strand, counting down.
AAATTAACTAAATTAATTGAGTTGCTAATCACAATGGAGAATCCCAAATCATTTGGCTATTTTTTTTCCTCCGCATTTCACTTATAACAGTTTTAGCCGCCTTTACGTATGTAGATCATGCTTAGTTGGGGATCTGATTTAGCCTTGCGTATGTTGCTTAGTTGGGGATCTGATTTAGCCTTACGCATGTAGCTTAGGGCACCGTTGCTCAAAACATCAAGGGTTTATCCATTTGGAGTCGCTAACGTAGGGCCCCCTAATAGATGAAATAATGCATCTTCACACATTCAGTGGAGAATCAGATAATTCATGACCAACACAAAATAAAATTGGATTGAGATTGAATACTGAAACGCAGCATTAATACTACAGTGCACCAGTTCATTTGTATACGACACATTTCCTAACTAACTGTATACAAATTTGTATTAAATTAAAGGCATTGTGCATATCTGCAAAACAAAGCTACAATATACAACCACCTATAAAGAAAATGAGTACACAAATCATTAGCATATAGCCAGCCAGTGCAGATTCTCCAAAACTTGTATCATATCCCTGTAACTGTCAGCTGTGGAATAGCGGTGTTGTATAATTTCTGTAATGGCCAGTACATGAGAATTGTTCACCATTTACATGGAACATCTTGTGAGATGCCCATGACAAGTTGCCAAATAGGTCACAGCTCAATCCACCTTATCTACAGAGGATCAATAGAACCACTTTTAAGTCTCTCCACTCGGGCCTGAAGCCCTGATAACGCTTTCTCATCCATAGGAAGAACCCCACCCCGTACAGGATTTTCCAGGCCAACAAAGTCTGATCCACGTGGAATTTGACTGGAAAATCCATTGTTCACATTGTCATTCACAGTTGTTAATGGCCTGTTTCCAGGATCTGGATTACCAGCTGAGGCAGCTAACTGCATGCTCCTCATCCTCTCTCTAATTGCATCTAATGTTCCACTGGTTACTGCAGTGTCCAAACAATGGCTTCTAACATTAACAAAAGAAACATGAAATGAAAAGGCAAAAATAAAAATGAGCAGAAGTACCTCCGGTCATAAATTTCTCATTTCTTTGATCACCCAAGGAGTTATCTGAGATGAGACCTCTTGATGTAATCACAGCTCTATTATCTTCAGCATATGAGGGAGGCAGATGAAAATTTGTTGGATCAGACTTCACATTAAAAGATTTTGCATCAGTTAAAGAATTCATATGAACAGAAGAAAGAGGTGCAAATTCTGGGGAGGAAACTGTTAAAGCAGATGGTGGTGGGGTCGACATTGGCAAATTAGAAGTTGTCCGTCCAGCAGCAGCATTTTTCTCCATCTGCAAAGAAAATAATAACAGTAATGAAAAAGATGTGTACACATTTCTTCCACAACAAAAAAACACTCCAACAAGAACCTGTGCTAAACCATCTCTAATATAAGTGCGGAATGCCTCACTAGCATTTTGGAGCTGAGCAAATATATCAACCTACAATTAAAAGAATTATAAGAAAAAAAATTATTAAGTACGAAAATAAAAGGAAGTTGAAATATACAATAGTGGAAGGACCTATGCAGAGTAGTTCCCATAACAAGCCACAAATGACCTCCCAGCTAATGGAAATGGTATTAATATCAGTCAAACAGGCACTGCAAAATCAACTTACTTTAGGGTAGAGTTGTGTAATGCGATATAGTTCAAATAGGCCAATTGTACACGTTTGCTTGTCACCAATTTTCTTGAATATGGCAGCAAGCTCTTGCTGTAGGTCACAAGGAATGGAATTAATTTTCTTTGAGATGTGAGAAAGAAGCAATATAACAATTTGATTACCAATCAGTATCTGTGAGATGAAACTAGCATCAAATACCTTCAACTGGGCATCAGCAGAATGTGTGGCAGTTGATGAATTGTTGGCTGCAGAATCACCCCAATGCGTCTGGCCCACAGGCCCTGTTGAGGTCAACATTCTTGCAGCAGCCAAAGTCTGAAAATGTAAAAATAAACAGAGTAATAGTCAGTTAACATTAAACAAATGCAGAAAATTATAATGCATAACCCATTACCTCAATATTAAGATCAATGTAGGCAAGGATAATTGGCTGAGGTTTCATGTCTATAGGAACCATAGAAAGGTGGCCTTTTATTGCAGCTCCACGAAGCTTGACAAGTTCATGCAGAACTGTTTTCACCATGCGCAATGGCTTGTCGTCGGCTCCAGCCCTTATCACAGGAAAGGGGAAAATTAAACAATAAGTCCACTTGGGTGGGAAAAAGAAAAAGAAGCCAACAGATTGGAACATGAAATTGAGAAAATTAACGTAGACTTTGAATTCAGATGCTGAAAAAGGTAGCCATACATACCTTCTCCGAATTTCTTCCATTCCCAATTCCTGCAGATATATATGGATGCTTTGGAGGATGCGGTCAAGATCAACATCATAAATAGTGCTTTGAAGAACCTGTACCATAAGAATTAATGATAATAAATGAGAATAAACAGCAGTGAAATAAACCAAAAAAGAAAAAGAAAACAAAGAAAAATCAAAATGCATAATGTCAATGCCAAGAGCAGAGGAACACAGACGACTAATTATTGTTTAAGTTTACATATTACAGTTACGCATTGCACAGATTGGAATCAGGTACCAGCCCACAAATATTGTTTCACTTGCCACAGTAAAAAGTTATGTGCATGAAGGGTGATCAAACACGAAGCAGCTAAATTAGAAATATCACAGTTGTAATGGTTGTGGCAAAGTAATCATATTGCGGAAAGAACTGCCCAATGATTAACACATGGAACAAAGCACCCATTGGGTAATACTGGAATCAGCCAGCCCTCTAGGGAATTATACCCTAGGTAAGCTAGATCGTCAAGATGAGAATTAGCTAGAGTAGACATGCAACAAACATCATAAACAGTTCGTAGAAATAAAACTTGGCATTCCACCACGAGGCCATTGGACAACAACCACGTACTGAACCACTTCACTAAAATCTGAAGAAGCCAGAATTCTTAGACCATTTGAATGACAGTGAATTGTTAGGTTTCTTTATAGTTGCATACAAATTGAACTCTCAACAATCAAAAGACATCATCAAAACTCGGCTAAAACAAGGTACCAAAAAAGCAACTAAAATTACCTTAGTGAGCCTGATAAGGCATTCATCAAAACTCGGCTAAAACAAGGCACCAAAAAAGCAACTAAAATTACCTTAGTGAGCTTGATAAGGCATTTGACAACAAGATCAGAGAATTTCTGATTTCTGATAGCAAATGTCTCATTTGATGCAGCTGAGGGCCATCTTGAGGGATCCAATGGACGTAACAGATTAATCAGGACAACAAAGGACGCAGTTCGATCAGCATTATCCTGCATGTAGGACCGCTAGTTAACAACAATGCATAACACATTAAACTTATTGGAAACAGAAGCATGTCAGACATTCATTACCAGAATCTTAAGCATCAGCACATTCAGTGCTTTCAGGAGTTGGCTGCCATCATCCATATGGGGAACCCTTTCATCCAACAGCCAAAGCAAGAGTTCTGTTATCAGACTATCAAGAGTGCTCTCTTTGACGGCATGGGCAAGTCTTCTATTTTGAAATGTCTGCAGATTTTCAATATCATTAGTACCTGGTAGAAAAATGACAAAAAAAAGTTCTTGTGCAGTGTTTGATTAACAAAAAATCAAACAAGAACCTAACACTCATTTCCCAAAACAGTTTTGAATCTCAAAACTCAGCTTCCCTCCTCTCCACTTTCTTTGAACCCCAGCATTGTGTAACACCAAATATTCAGAAAACAGAAGCACAAGGCAAAATAGCAAGGCAGTAAATTACCTGCATGAGTGTGTTAAGGACATATTTACAAGATCTTGATGAAGCACCAGTCAAACTGAAGTCAAAAGTCTTAGCTACCTACTCATCCCAACAGCAAGAAGATCAGGGAAAATATGGATAATTTCCGAAGTGGTTGAAAAAAAAAATCCCAAAGCAAAATTAATCAGAATGAAAGAGCTCTTGCCTTGCTTGCCAAGCAAGAAACAAGTCTATCAGCATCTTTCACAAGTTCATCCATTGCACTGCCTTCGGGATCACCAGTGGCCTGTGCCAACTCATGGCACACAACTTTCATTCCTTCAACTGACTGCAAGCGAAAAGAACATATATTTCAGAGCCAGAATTCATATTTTTTAAAAAACAAAAAATGATGGGCTCACTGCTAATCTTTTATGGAACAATAGTGCATACATTCTATTCTCACTTCATATTTTTTAAAAAACAAAAAATGATGGGCTCCCTGCTACTCTTTTATGGAACAATAGTGCAGACATTATATTCTCACTTCTGACGAGGCTACATTAGACATGGCCAGCAAAATCAATTTCATTCAAGTATAATGTAAAACTATAAAGTATCAAAATCAGACAAAAAAACAACCTGCTCCGGGGAGCCAAAAGATATGATATCCAATGCCTCATTCCAGTCTGTGGGCCCATTAACACCAGTCACTGCACGAGGAATTATCTGTCCTTCCATGTGAAGATCATGAGGACCATAATTTTTGCTGGACATGAATAACGATGTTGTTTAACAGACCAATTATGAGTTAAATTGTATCATATTTCAAACATATTAAAAATATATGAGCAAAGAACTTGAACAAAGGAATGATACCTAGAGAATGTTGAAACCGAAATTGACTGCACGACTTCCCCACTCTGCTCTGCTAAATCAGATCTACTCGGCACAAAGGAATACAATTAGTATTTGAGAAAATATAAATTCAAGAAGATGCTAACAATATCAAAAACTTGTGGGTTTGTAATAACTCTATCTTGTTGCATGGCTATGCCTATACATATAGAAAACATAAGGAGAACTCAATATCTGACATCTAAACTGAAAAATAAAAATAATTAGACTAAAGGAAAAGATGTGCCACCATTCAATGCACAAAGCATACTCCATAAGGGTATCACTGTCAATATAAAGGGTCCCTAAACTGAGTCAGATTTTAAGAATGGCACGTAGAACTTGCAAAATATATTATGACATTCCAAATCGAGTATTTGAAAGAATATCTCAAGGTAAGACCAATGTAATTGGAGAACACTGGAGCAGGATTGATTAAAATTCCACATTTTGTTCAAATAAAATGACAACCATTACACTAAAAATTCTAACATCCATAACCATCAATTTACATATATAAAGTAAACAACCATAGTATTATATCAAAATCCAATGAGAAAGAAAATGTCATGAATAAGTTCTTCACAAGAAAAACCAATGCATATAAATTGCAAGATGATACCCACCCATTTTCCCTAACAGAACGTTTTAAAGCAGCTTTAGCATCACCTGGCCGACCTTCCTTCCTCTTTTCCATCTCTCGGACCTGTCCAAAAAAAAAAAAAATTATTATCAATGCAAAATGCATAAAAATGTACAAGCACAAATTTATACTGACCTTCCATTTAAATCTATCATCTAACATGCTTTTCTGGGCATCCGTGAGCTTTCCAACATATCGCCATATGTCCTCACCTAGGAAAACAGAAAAAGGTATTGAGCCAACTAAATAAAAATTGTTGGGAAATAATTAACTTCAATACTACCCTAAATACCTTCTTGCTTGAAAAAAAAAAAAAAAACAGAAAACAATACCAAAAATTCACATCTCAACTGCCATTATACGGCACATAGAAAACCACAAAAAGAATAACAAAACACAAACAGACAACCATTAAGAACAAGTATTATAATTTTAGCATCCAAAGTACAAATTGTATCAGGCCTTATTGGTATTCTGCTAACATCACTACATACCAAGAACCTTATAACCAGTAGCAAGCGTATTTAAAGCAGCTTTCCTGGTTTCACCATCTCGTTCTGCTGTCAAGCTTGCAACAAGTTGAAGGGACTTTAATTGTCCACTAATCTGTGGCCACAAAAGAAGATAAGTACCAATGGTGGAAGAAAATGAAAAACGAAACAAAAAGATGGGCAAGGGTGGGGGTGTTTAGAAAGATACAAAAAGGAGGAATAAAGCATTCATTGATACCTCAGCCCCATGATGATCAATCAAGAATCCAACAAGATCTGCACACTCTATTCGTGTGCGGTTGTTTTTAGAACGCAAGCCCTCCAAAATATAAGGAAAAGTTTTCGTTGCAGAATATGAATGAACAATTTGTTTGGTAAGCTCACGCATTTTTTCCCGCACTTTCTCAATATTATGCCCCAACTGCAGCACAGCAAATTCCATTATGTTTGACAAGTGGAATAGCAAATTTCTCACAAGCATATAGAAATAGCTTACAAAAATATCATTACCCTCTAAACTTGCAAAAACCAGTAAAATGTAAACAAGAAGCCAATTCTAAAGGATATAGCATAAACCCTTTAGCAACGTGTGAAACAATTAAATCCACCCAATCAAAATTCATGCTACCAAGGTTTAGTGTATAACCTTTTCTATCAAGCATGGGAGAAATATAGCTGCTTCTGATTCAGTCAAAGTGTAGGCTTCATCCCGCAACGTGTCAAAAAGTTCAGGGAGGAACTCCAGCACCTGCCCAATCCAACAGAAAAGTGATTATTTTATGAAGCATCAACCTCATAAACCATTTTAAACAATGAATAGATAAATATATACCTTCAAGAGGCATGTAGTGTTAGATTTACAGAACTGCAAAACAAACCACCTCAAAAGGATATCCAAGACTTCAATTATTTCTTTTGCTATGGTTGGAAGAGCCTAAAGCAAAAACAAAAATTTCAATCATGACAGAACATTGATAGTTAAAAACAACACTCAAGTAGCAAGAAGATAGATAAACACCTTCTGCAGCATCTCAAGCCCATCTACTTGCTTCTTAAAATCTACACTTAACAGCCGCCTGTGTAGATCCTCTCTGAAATATTTCATCATATCATTCTGCATTTAAGGCAGGTAATAGACATGTCTCAGCACACAAAAAAACTTAAGAGAGAATCCATCAAAAAATAATGTAATCAACCTACAAATGCAAACCTCTAGATCCTGAATCTGTTCTATTCGTAACTCTTCAAACTTAAACCTTCGGACTACCATTCTTTCCCTGTCCTCCTGAGAGTAAGCAAGTCAAAATGACAATTATTTGATGAATATCTTACTCCTAAGAAAAGTTTCAGTCTTTCAAAGACAAAGTTTCAGTCTTTCAAAGACAACTGTACCTTGTTTGAGTCTTTGACATTTAACAAAACCTGAGATTGAACAGCTCTATCCTGAACAGACATCACTATCTCTGGCCTTGAACCTTTCACTGGTATGACTCTCTTATGAAACCATGAAGCATGTAATTAGTCTCCTCATTAAGTTCAGAAAATTGTGGTCAAAGGAAAGATACATACTGAAGATATGGTTCTATTTGTGAGTTTCGAGAAACCAACAGATGCAGATTTTCCAACCTTCGAGCCTGGCTTGGATGTAGGAACCATGGAACTTGTTTTTGTATATTCAAATGACTCTGAACAAATTCAATGTTAAATTTGCATAAAGGATCAACAACTGAAGGAAGAACACACATAAAAGTCGTCGGAAATGCTAAAGAACACACCTTGAAAAGCCCCATAAGGTTTCATTCGTTCAAGAACAAGGGCTAAAGCTGGCCCATGAAGATCTTTTAGATTCTTCTCAATCTGCAAAGATGATAGACATACAAGTAAAATTGAGGTGCCACTTTATGTCAAACAGGATAAGAAATACTTCTACATATATACCATCTCTTGTCCAGAAACCCTCAAAACCTCAGTGATGCATGCTTCAGCTGCTTTTCGAACATCTGATGATTTATCCTGAAATAGTATTACAAAATACCGGCACAAGTCCAAAATTAAAAATTATACACACTTAAAGTCCAAAAGGTCTTGAAAAAAGGATGTAACAGTACACAAGCTTCTCCAACTGAATGCTACAGGGAGAAACAAATGAAAATATAATCAATTTCCCTCACACTTCAAGGAGGCTGCTTTCATATTTTGAGCCCATGACTTCCATATCACATTTGGAGCAACTTTTTTATTGCATTCAGGCTCAACCATACGATGAAAAGAAGTAAACAAGGAAAATTACCGTCATAGCAGAGCCAGCTGGCTTCAGCAGATGCACAGCATCAGAAAAATCACTTAACCGAGAAAGTTGCCTTGACAACCAATCAAATAGATCCTTGCGCCCTTCAGCACCAAGCTTAGGGTCCATCAGTGCTGCTGCAATGTAAGGGATCTAGAACAAGGGAATAGTGATCATAACTGACAAAAAAATGCATATACTCAAAATAAGGTAGTACAATGAATTACCATTTTATCTAGATGAACAGCAGCAACCCAACAATCGATAGCAGCCAAAGCACACTCCCTCATATGTTTTTTGTTGTCACCAAGACACTTTAAGACATCAGAAAGAATGCCCTGCAAGAAACAAACTGATGCTCAAATTTTTGCAGCACAACAAACAAAAATGAGGTATCAAAAAGTTTTACTAGGTCATAAACCTTGCTCGACTTCTCAACAGGTGGTCCCATAGCAGATGCTACACCACTGATGGTGGTCAAAGTTGCCATGACCAAATTTTTATTGCTGTCATATAAGCGTCCTCTAAGAGCACCAAACAATTCACCTGGTAACCAAATCATAGTTAATTATCAGAATAACAAAAGGAATTCAATATTTGTGCATATTAATATGGTAATTTCCCACCATTTCGAAATGAAAAAGCAATAACTAAAAAAATATATGATAGAATTCATACCAGTTCCAGTTGGTTGAATGCGTTTATTAGCCTCTTCCAAAATTTTATTGACAGCTTCAATGGACTCCAAACGAACCTGAAATGTGAAAAAGGAAGTGTGTAAAGATTTTGTGAGTCAAGCTTCATCCACCACTGTTCAGACAAATGGGGGAAAAATTTTAACATAATCCAGAGCTTCTTATATGCTGATATTAGTACCTTCCAATCAGGACTTTCCATGCTCTTCAGCAGAGAAGGCGTTACTTTTGCGCTGATATCTTCACATGGCAGGCTATCCAAACCACCAGCAGACACAGAACTTACAGATTCTGATGCTCTGACTGTTTTCTTTGGAGCAGCAGAAGCACCCTAAAGGATCGATGCAAAGTTATTAAATAACCTATATGAGAAGTAAACTGCCAGATATAAAAAATTAAAACAAAAATTGACCACTAAACTAGCTTGGCATTACCTCAAAAGGATTTTTTTCATATTCAGCATCAAGAGCACTAAGCAATGCAGGTTTAACATCAGCAAGAAACCCTTTAATATCTGTGCAAATGAACACAGAACGAGAAAACGAGTCAGAAGTTACAAAGAACTAAAACAAAGTTCCAAATAAAAAGGCTACTTGCCTGGACCAACAAATTTGTGTAAAACGCCCAAAAGCTTAATTGTGGCATTTCTACTAGCAGCCACACTGGATTGCAATCCAATATCTTTACAGAAATCAATTAAATCCTGAAAAATTGCAACACTTATCTTTGAGTATCATAAATATTTAGCTTAAGACTAACAGCTTAGTACAAAAATTGTGAGTATGACAAGCAAGATAATTAATTTGAGGAACAACTGGAAACACCTTGAGCTTCAAATGCAATACACCGAAGTCATCAACTGCTGAAACCATCCACAATATTCCCTCACTAAGAACTTTAGGGTTCTTATGCTCTTTCATGATCTTGAAAAGCTACAGTAAACAATAAAAATAAAATAAAATATAAAATACAAACTTACATAGTAAAAGTTCAAACTAAAAAAAATGTCAATAGAGCAATCCCAGCTTCAGTCAATGTATCATATCCAGGCCTAAGAGAAAAGTCAGATGCTTAATCATAGTTCTGAAACCAAGCCCAGACATCGACCCACTAAAAAGAACACACACACACACATATTTGTGGAAAAAATCCTTCAAGTTGTTCAAAAATTTGATGTACTACATAAAAAAAATTTGTATGCTAAATAAATTTTACAAGTTCAAGAATTCAAGCAAAGAATGAGAAGATGAGACACAAAAATTTGTGCACACACCCACATCTACAAGTGTGCGCACTTGTGTGTATAGCTTATACAATTTCTAAATATAAGTGCTTTTTGAAAAAGAAAAAATTGAGGACTGAATATATCAATGAATGTTAAGGTTCCTGAGAAATTACAACACCTAGGCAAGTTTCACCAGAGTAAAAAGGTCAAGAAAAGGTGCCAGATCAAAGAGTCTACATTTACATGTGCAGGCATGCATGCACAAATACACATACATAGATTTTGTATAATTTCTATACGAAAGAAGTGCTATTTAAAAGAGAAAAATTGAGGAAGAGTCAAGAAATCAATGAAAATTAAGTTTCTAGAGAAATTAAAAACCAAAGTGAATTTCACCACCTTACACAGATTAAGAAAACTTGGCCAGGTCAACCGGGATTCACCCAGTTTTCTCAGTACCAGTTGAATAAAAGATCTGGCCCAGTTTAGTGCCAAGGTCACCTCCAACTGGCCAGACCAGGCCAAGTCTTGTGCCAGTGATTTTAATGCAAACAGTTACCTCTGTTCAGACAGAATAAAGAAATATCATAACTTGCAAGAGCACTTACTCTCTCGAAAATAAAACCTGGACCTATGGCTTCAGAGAAAGTGGTAAGGCACTTCATGGCATGAGCTCGGGTTTTAATATCAGCAACTCGTTCGCTTATACCTGTTAAATTGACATGATAAATCCAGGTGAGTTCAAGCGCAGATTAAAATCATCTCCAATCTCAAACGCATGGAGAAAAATCAATTAAACAAGGAAGAAGATATCAAAGTTACAAGACACTCATAAATTCCATCTCAAGTTAGTTTGAAATAAAAGAAATTGCATATATGACCTAATACGCACCAACAAGGCAAAGTACAACACATTTCTTTGGATATTTGACAGCAGTTGAGGCTAGGTAAGTAATAACTTCAATCATCTGTTGCTGAACCTGCATTTCAATCAGATTTCAGGGAATTAAACACTATGAAAGACAGAAATTGGCAATATGTTCATATAAATACCTCTAATTTCAAATACCTGAATATTTTTCTCACTCCAACCTGGAATTGTGCACAGTAAACGTGTCAAAATCTCCACAGACTGATCAAGGACCTGTAATCCTTCAACTTGTTGTTTCAATGATGATATAGCTGCAATAATTCCCAAAGGGTATAACTATATGAATACACAACATTCATTAAATGAGAAAAACATGAACAAAAGATAAGCCAAAGACCAGCATAAACTTTCACAACCACCTTTTTATCATTACCGAATTTTATCGTAAATTCACATGAGGGAAAACTAATCTATAGGCTATGATAGTGAGTGAGAAACATTAAAATAAGACAACAAGCATTAACCTATGAAATTAAAATAATAAATAATGATCAACTAAGGAAGACGACGTCCAATTCTTAGAAGACTTGGCAAAAATGAAAAAGATATGCTTGTGTGTTGGTAAAAGAAACAAAAAGGTCTGAGTCTCAGCAAAAATAATAATGTGCAATTTTAATGCCTTAATAAAGAAAATGTATATTTTTGGTCCTTTAACTGTTCAACAATTCAATTCATAAAGTAATTTTAATCCCCCACACAAGAGAGAATTTCTTCACTTGAAAAGCATACTGAGCAAGCCAAGCCGTAAGAAAATAGAGTCCAAATACTAGCCCAATTATTTGGACCCTAGTTGGACCAATGAGAAAAACTGCGGCAAACCCAGTATTTTTCCATCCTGGCCAAGCAGTTCTTGCTCTTGCATCATGTCTCAATACATCATAAAGCTCAAAATTATGTCTTCATGATACTATCTCTTTTCTAATCTTTCAATATTGTAAAGAATGCTTACTTGAAAAGTTGATACAGAACTGTATGCAAACTTGTATATTATAACTCAAGGGAGAAAAAATAAATTCATATTCATCAAGGATATTTAGGCTGCAACATGAGAAAACCTACAGAACAAAATCACAGGTAACACGCATAGCCCTTGCTTGCAGACCAGAAATTACATTTTCCAGTAGAAGAAAATGAAATTGAAGATTCATATCCCTGCATCCATATCTTTTGTTCCATCATGTGTAGTTACCATCAGATTTATATTTTTTCATCCAATTTATCATTACATATTTAGCAACATGCCAACATTCCCATAATGAGTATAGTTATTTATCATCTTGTATCAACTATCAAGCAATTTCAATTTTCCAAAAAGAAGGCATTAAGTAACAACCAAGTTTGCTTTTCCCTTTACATAATTGCAGGAACAGTTGAAAGAAAAAATCTGACAATCTGCATGCAAAAGTACTCGCCAAATTCACTTAGACCCATAAATTATAAACTGAAAGGACTCAAGTACAAGATGAGGAATGGCCAAAAAAAAAATATTTGATATCGCATGCTTAACTTGTATGGAAAATATACAATATTGAAAAATTATTACTCAAGCCCACCTGTTCCACATTGTAATGCAGAAGGAACATTTATTTGTTAAATAGAAAGAATAAAAAAAGTAAAAACTAAGGGCATACAACTTTGAATTTGAAAAGAAGTTCATGCATCAGAAATTCAGTGCAGTTAAACAAAAAGTATATAACAATACAAGATTCACACAAAACCATTAGCAAAATTTGAGACAGAATTACAAGGAAGATAATCTACCTTCAAGCCGCTCTTTCCACACAGTACTCTTCAACTGAGAAACAGTTTCTGTCTGTACAAGAGAACCTAACCTACTTTCAATCTCCTCAAGACTCATTTCTGCTGGCTGCAAATATCAGACCAACCAAGGCAGCAAACAGATCAAACATTCTAGAAACTCATGGTATGAGAGATAATCTTTACAGACAAGTCCAACAGCTTACCTCAACATCTTCAGATTCAACTGCCCTCGTAGTTTCAGGCCGCCCAGCTACATCTTTCTTGTTGGCACCTGATTTGACAGATCCTCCTTTTTTGTTAGAAGGCTGAAAAAGAACATAACAATCAGGAAATGACAATATATCCAATAGTAGAATATTTATACAAAATCAAGGGGGAGGGAAGGGGAGAGAGAGGCTCACAGCTGCTGGAACAGGCTTCTTCCCAGTAAGCATGCTTGCTGCAGACTTTTTAACAAATGAGCCCTCTAAAGTCTGCATCAATAATGCAATGGACAGGATATATATATATATATATATATATATATATATATATATATATACCAGAAATTAACCTTAAGTACACATTGAAGTAAGGTACAGTATAACACCAGTGAACTAATTGAAAAAATTCAAGGAACAAAAAGATAAATAAAATACTAGAAAAACATTAAAATGCATTCAAACTTAAATCTAGGCTCCTATCAGACAGGGCAAGATTTGTACATCGACAAATCAAATAGAATTATTTGTTTTAAGAAATGAAATCAACTTATTTCACATCTTTCCAGAATTCTTCTGTTGTAGTAGGTTGGTTTGCATGGACTTGCAAGACCATTTTCATTTTTGTGGCCAACCTTTCAACTCTTATTGCTCATTCTTTTTAGGAGCATGAAGAAGGATTTATAGATTGGCAACATGGCAGTCAACACAGAAAGCACAAAAGAATATGAAGACTAGGGAAAGAAAAGAATAGAGTAAAAGTAACATAATCAATAGACCAAGTCATACAACGCAATTATTGTCATCCACGTTAAGACTTAAGCCTTTTTTTGCTGGTATACTTCATTAACATACAGGTTTTATAGGCTTCCATAGAAGCACAAACAACAACAAATATAACAAATAAATATGATGCATAACAAATGCTAAAATAAAATTATTTTTCCAGTTATTAAGCAACTAACAATCATGTAATGAAAGACAGATGATACAATGATAAAATTCAGAAAAAAAAAATATGATTAAGAAGAAAAGATAAAACCCACCTCAGCTGAAGACACGCTCCCACTAACAGCTTGAACTGTAATTGATGCATCATAAGAAAACACAAGGGACAAAGCTAAATACATAGAAAGAAATGATTTCTAATGCTGATTTAGTTAAAACACAAAATGAATGTTGGAAAAGCTGACAAACCTGTGCTCGTGCCACCCGACACACTGCCTCCTGACCCCACAATCATTTCAGACAGCTTCTTTCTTCTAACATCATCAAGTTTCTCCAGCGACCTCTCCAAAGGCCTCATGCCAACCGACTAAGAAAAAAGAACATAGCAAAGTTACACTAGCAGTAGACAAATTTGAAGTAGCATTTCAAGATTCATCCTACATAATGAAAGTGCTACCTTAGCAATTGCTGCCAATGCTGAAAAGGCTGAATCCCTCACTTCAGGGGTCCCATCATTAAGGCACTACAAGACCCAATTTACTTCATGTCAAATATTTCCAATAACAATTAATATAGGTTTTAACAGTAGCTGCAGGAAAGCAAAATTTGTATGTTTCGCAAAATAGATTTCTTATGTAACTCAAGAGTCGGTTGAAAATCAGTTTTCAGAGGCTAATAAGTTAATTGAATCAAAATTGCAGGCTTGGATGGATAATGACTCTTATATGAAAAAGAAAAGAGAGTTATGATTAGTGTTCATCTAGTTTTAAAATTTCAGAGGGCAAGGACTAGAAGGTCCTTCCATGGATAAGAGTTGCCTCTCTAGTAATTAAGTTCGAAGTGATTAAGCCAGACGTTGTAGAAGAACAAAAAAACCTGGCATGGAATTAATTAACAATCATTACGTTATATAACTGTATTTTTGCCCTCCATTACCATTGTGATTATTTAACGACCGAGACATTTCTCTAACACAAAACGGTCATTACATAACAGAGCAGATTCTCTTTTTTTTCTTTTTTTTATTTTTCTAGTTCTTCTCCTCTTGTATTTCTTTTTCTTCAATTCATTTGTGCCAACCAAAACAAAGCTAGTTTATCTTTCAAAAATTTTCATAGATTAATTCAAAAAACTCAAAAACAGTTCCATTACCATTACACGCAACCGCAGTCGTGACCACGACCTCAATTTCAATCCATGGGATAAAGTCCTCTAAATGATCACGTGCTCCTCATGGATTTATATCTTTCTTCTTTCAATTTTTTAACCTTTTTTTACGAGTATCATTCAAAGTTTATAGACAGACATCAGTAAAATTATTTAGCACCCAATGAAAAGACAATAAGTGACTTTGCATATGTAGAATTCAACTTAAACAGGGTAGAAATAGAATAAGCACGTGCACATATTTTGTAATTATAGAATCATAAGCAGATCAAAAAGCCAACCAATGCCAGCTCAAGCAAAATCAGGATCAAAGGTCAATTCCCTCTATTTGACAGTTTCAAGACTTCATCACCACGTATCAGAGAGTAGTGTAGGCAAAAAAGATTACTTTTTTTGAACTTTAAGAAAGTATAGCTACAGGTAACAAGTTACATACTGAGGGTGACACTAGCACAAAAGTTTTGGTGCCAGCTTGCATGTTGAAGGTTATAATAGTACCAAGACATTATATCAATGAAACCTTGAGGGAAGAACACATTACCTCCATACATATAGGGACATAGTCTTTGTGAACTTTTAGAATAACAGCCTTGTTACTTGTCTCAATACAAAATGTTATCCACTTCAAAGTTGATGAGCGCACAAGAGGAACTTTATTTTTCACAGCCGCCTTAACATCTGCAATAAAAAGCATCCACTATAACATTAATAATGATGTGTCAGATCATAATAATGATGTGTCAGATCCTGATTACAACTCCAAAATGACTTACAATTCCCCTGTTTATCCAAATTAGCACAAATTAAAGAATAAACATCAAGAATTACCCAAACAAGAAGTATAGGGAAAAACTAAGTAAGAAATGAACAAACAAATATTACATTCCCAGCGCACTTTTTTCAGAATTCTTTTCATCTGCACAAGTTATAAAATTAGTATAATGACAAGGACACTATGTGACAACAACCAGCCAAAACACTCCAGAAAAACAAAGAAGCAAGTCCAACTGGTAGAATAAAAATAGCAAATGAACTGCACAAATATTACTAATGTTCAAGATAGGCAAAGAAGACAATTAATACGCTCATGGGCATTATGGGCCGTATTTGGCAAGAAAATGGAACCTGCCTTCAACAATGTCAACAAGATTTAAGCACCCAGCCTGGTGCATTGCTTGAAGAGTTTGTGCAAGTGCCTCTGTCAGAGTAGGTTTTTTCTCTTTCAATTTTTCCTTTCAGAAGAAAACAACAAAGAAAAGTACCCATGTTAGATAAGCATTAAGCAGTATTCTACTTTTAAAAAACCCTCTTTTCAATGAATGGAACTCCAACAAACACACAACTGTGTTATCCCACTGATGTGAATACCTCCAGAAAAGACATATATCAAAACTTAAGAATGAACACCCGCATTTTTTTTCCTTTCCTTTCTACATTTCCATGTAAAATGGATCATATTTCAACTGCCAGTCATCTGGGTTAGAACAGTTTCTATATATTTACATATTGCATCATCCAAAACATATGAAGCTCAATACCCAGTCAGCTAACCAAAAGTCATTCTAGCTTAAAAAAGGACTTCTCACCCTGTCGCTCTTTGGCTATGTAGATGCATATACATGTGCGTTGTATTAATAAAAATTATACTTACAAGCAAAACTGGCAATAAGAAGCGCGAACTTGCAGAAAAATGGGTTCTTAGACCCCGTGCTAGATTGCCAATAGCTTGGATGGATTCAACTGCAACAGCAATGTTCACATCTGTAATAAGCTGCAGGAAGAAAAAATAGCAGAATGTTTCAGCATGGTACTGGCAAACTACACAACTATAATCTAACAATAAAAAGCTAAGAGTTCAAAATTTTAACAAATATTCCCCGATGGAGCTCAAAGCAATATAATGCAATGGAATCCAAAGATAGATGTGAAATATGAATAATGACTTAAATTTAGTAATGCACCTATACAGAGAAGACTATGATTACCATCATCAATATGAGCAATTATGATCCATTTAGTCAAACTAATAGAAGCACTTTCTCAAGCAATTCTTAAACATTGAATTGTAAAGCGCTTTCCAGAATTTATATACAAGAATTACAATCAATCCAGGAAATACATACAAGAAACACAATCAATCCAGGTTAATCAAAAGCAAAAGATGCCTTCAAAGCAATATGTCTTTTCATCACTTAAAGCACAAAGAGCCCAGAGTAAGTGTTTGCTTTGCTGAAACAATGAGCAAATTTTTAAATAATTAATTAATAAAATTAAAAGCAAAAATTAGATGAAGGAAGAGAATAAAGGGAAATCAACAGGAAGTGAATTAAAGGATTAATATGAATAAACAAAATAAATGATTGGAAATAAGAAATAAGTAAAAAGCTTTAAAAAACCAGGAGATAAGAAGTGATGCGATACAGGAAAGAAGTGGAGTAGCATATCTAAAATAATCAACAACACAGAATAAGTAAAGTGGAAATAAGATAGGAAAGAAGTAGAGTGGAATTATTAAAAAAAAAATGACGCAAGACAGAATAACTGGGGTGGAAATAAGATAAGAGGTAGAAGTACGATAAGATTAAAAGAAATAGAAACTGGGCGAAAATAAGACACCTAATAAATAAGAAGACTGAATCATCTAGAATTGTCTGATTTAACAAAGTGAGAACTTTCTTCCTTGTGCTTCAAAAAAAGCCATCGCTTAAACGTGCAAAGCATGCACCTTGCTAAAGGTACCTCACCAAGAGGTTTTAAAAGCAGTAGACACTATTTGCACATCGCTCTAGCACTTAAAGTGAGCAATCTGCGCACTTTAAAATACATTGAATCAATCTCCATGAAATCTCTCACAAACAGATCCTTGTTAAAAGAACAATAGCAAGTCTGCAGGCTTAGAAATAATATTCTAAGTATCAATAAAATCCACAAAAATTAAGTAAGTCATGAGTAGATAGACTACGTGGATCCCTGATTGAAACCATGTAATATGATAAGAAAACAAAAGCTAAAAAAACAATGTAGAAAAAGAATATAAAAAACAAAAGGAAGCATAATAATGCAAACCAGCCCCACCATCTAGCGCACAATACAAATGATAAATTGCTCTTAGAGGAAAAAAATCAAACTAGTAACTGACTGAATTATGTAAAAGTACCTTCTTCAATGTTCGACAAACTTCTGAGAAATCACCAGAAGCAATCCTTTTTGTAGAGGCAAGCTTGGTCAACTCTGCAACAGCCTCCTTTCTTTCTGACCACTTGGCAGCTTTCTACAAGCACAATTTATTAACAGTCATAAGTAACACAATTTGCACATTTGATAAAAGATAACAAGACGCCAAATAAAAGTTATACCCAGAACGAAATGAAGTTAATAGAAAGTAAGAACACTCACCGCACCATCCCAAAATCCAGACTTCTCCAAAGGAGTCAAAATATCTACAGGATCAACAAGCTCATACTCATCTATTTCCCGAGGAGCTGATATTGATACATATCAAGAACATTAGCATATTAGTCAGACAGAAATAGAGAGACAATGGCAGAGAAGAAAAGGGCAGGAAGAGGCAACCGCAACATCTTTTCAACTTTGGTATTGACATGTGCATATATACATATTCTGTTAATTTGTTAATGCACTGAGCCCTTGCTGCCCAATAGACTTGAAAAGTTTGTCATGTTTGGTGTACAAGTGACCATCCTAAGTCTTTTAATTAAAAAAAATGAAGTCAAATATATTCTTATTTCTGTTACAAATCTAAGCACCCACTAATGGAAGAATTGAAAATAAAAAACATGCAATAAGTAAAACAAAAGTGAGGGGTAATTAATTGACTACATTTAGTAGCATAATCGAAAAAAACAAATAGCAAGTCAGTTCATGATCAAAATTATAAAATAAAAATAAAATAAAATGAAGAGAGAGGATGAACAAATGAATACCAAATTACCCTTTTTGAAGATTTATGAATGCAATTTTATGCATTATGATAAAAAAAAGTATATAATTTTAGTTTACCATTTAAATTCAATAAAAATTAATATTTATGGGCATGAACTTGACTTATTTGTCTATAATACATATAAGCTAAATTTCATATACAAATAATAATTAAATGTATTTATTTATATCTAGTTAATAAAATAATAAAAGTTTGAACATATTTAAATTCATAATTTAAATTCATAACTAAATTGCTATCTACGCAAACGTGTATGAAGAGAAGCTATAATTAAACATTTAATATATGAATTAAAATATATAGAATTTAATATTAGGTAATAATAGATTTAGATAAATAACAGTCTGCACAAATTCATTTAAACTTTTTTTGTGTTGGGGCCAGTGCATGTACATTCACCCTTCTGGCTCCAAATCAAATATCTGCCGCTTGAGAAAAATAATAAATAACACTGCATCAAGTTCATTACATACCATCATCTACAGCATCTTCCGAATTGCCAGGACCCACAGATTCTGATACAGCTTCCGGCTCGAGCTCCTTATCTTGCTCAGATCTAATCAATACACATATATATTTAAGCAATTATGACACTAACATCTAAAAGACATAATTTCATCTTTAACAAGCAGATGACAAAAAGAAAAACAGGATAACATTAGAGATTGGCAAAACTAAAACTCGAAAGCTAAGTATAGAAGTTATGACTCAAAACTGAAAGATAACAAAATCCAGCAAACTGAGCAACAAGCTACCAATTTAAAAAGTTAAAATAGTAGCATGGTATACATATTCAACAAAATAATATTTTTGAAATGGATGAAATGTAAACCAACTACACAGTACAAATAAGTTCAAGCAAGCAAATAAACCCAACCACTAAGGGAAAGAAAAAGTTAATAGTTAACAAAAAGAAAGATAATATTAGCATAAGGAAGACAAAAAGCATTGCAAAAAGAGACAACTTGCCCACCTGAAGAACCAAATGGCATAAAGCAAACAAATTCATGTCAAGAAAAAGAACATGAGCAATGATGGCAGAACATCAGCTCAAAGCTTACAAATGCACCAAGAGAATTAAAGCCCATTCGAATTCTATTGAATAATCAATGGTAATAATTAAAAAACTGAAAGCCAACAAGTGAAGTCTAAAAGGGCATGGAACACAAGAAAATGATCACATCATAACCAAGGCCCTGTACACTTCAAACACCACAAGATTAGTAGAAAAAAAAAATGAAAATAAAATATTTCAAAGGTAGTTGAATATCCCTTCATGCAGCATTTACCTAATCTTGCGAGATGGCTTAGCTGTCCCTGTAACATTAACAAGCTCAGCCTCAAGCTCCTTTTTCTTCAAACAAAAAATCAGTTGATTAATTAGAATGAAGAGGCAACAGCAAATGTTCCAACATACACAAGTCATTCGTCATACCATTGTATCTCTCATCTTCTCAAACAATATTGATTTCACTGGGTCTTTCCCAATCCATCGACAAAGCTCTAAAGTTAGTCCTTTAGAGGATGCACGAACATTTTGATCCTGATGGTCAAACAATTCCGGAAGCATCTTCAAAATCCTCTTTGGAGGAACTACTTTGGCTCCAAATTCACTAACAGCAAGCAGAATGACAGCTGACACTTAGATAAACTTAAGAGCAAATACATTTTGCGAATAAAATTTGACATGCAAACCTCAATGCTTGAAACATGACATCAATTGCAGGCACAACAGCTTTGGCTACTTTGTTCTTGATTGCTTTCTCCATTGCATCCTAGAATCATAACACACTCGTAATGAACTCATAAAAAATAAATAAATAAATAAATCTAACAAACTTCACTGGCTCCAAGACAACCAGGAATTTACAAAAGGGGCTATCAGAAGCATCAATTATATGCAGCACCCAAGAAAATTGATAAACAAATGTGGAACCAAATAAAGTTGGAATATGGGAAAAAATGAAGATGAGAGAAGGAAGGAAGAATCGTCATCAAAAAACATCTATAAACTTTAGAAGATCCACACATGTAGAAATCTGTCACTAACACCATTAGACGCCCAACTATCCCAAACAGAAACACCTCAGAGATGAGCACCAAAAACAACTTCAAGTTCTAGTCCCATGCAAATTGTGCTCACTACTTGCCACTTCTCAATAATTTAAGCAAGAACCAAGAATAACATTCCAAAAGAAGGAACATATTTATAATTCCACATACACTCTGTAATCATTAGATGCTCAAGCAACAAAACTTTTTCTAAATCAGAAAAGAAAATATCACATTCTAAGAATGCCTAATGTAACTAATTCAAACTTTAGAACTTAAATGAATTAATTTCTGACTTCCTGATATATTAATAGATCTCAAGGCTCTCATAAGCATGAGACAACTCTAACCTAAATATGAATCACACAATCAACCCCCGGCATTTTAACATATCTAATCACATTAAATAGCTAGTAGAGACTGGATATGCTTTTGCTCACTAATCAGTTCCATACATGCTCCATGTGAGACAACCAATTTATCATCTTGGTTAACCTATGATTAAGCCTGCCTTTGTGTTAAATTTGCCCCTGCAATGCATGAGTGCCAAAAGACTAACTCCATCAGCGGAGAAAAAGGTAAGGGAGAAGAAAATGAAAGGGAACAAAGTAAAGGGATAGAAAAAGAATTTTATACCCTCTTGTTTGAAATATGAAGAGAAAAGGGTGAAGAAAATAAAGAAAAATATTTTGTATTAATTTATGTTACTTCTAATGTCCTTTCTTCTGTAGCCTTCCTCAAAATAGAAGCCATGATTGTGCCCTGTCCAAGAGTACGGCCCCTTACAGCTCATATAATAGTTATCATTGAAGTAACAAAATGCTTCAAAAGTAATTTTCGAATTGGCATGGAAATCTATGCTAATGCTATTTAATCTTAATCTTAATTAAAGAAATAAAGACAAGGATACCCCAACTTATATACACTGAAGATCTACAAAATAGAATTACAAAACAGAAAATCTGCAGAATCAACTTTCTGCACAACCAAAAAAATGCCAAGCACCACGCGAGCCATTAATAGTATAAATCAATCTATAAGATTATCTTCCTTGAAAGCTACCCCATTTCTTTCTTTTCCACACAACCAAAGAAACAGTGCAAGGAATAACAATAATATTTTTCCTCCCTATTACTGGAGTTATGAACTATTTCTTACGCTCTCTCTCTTAACAAAGTAGAAAACCCTTGTTAACAATTTCTTGCAAAACCCACTATAGCCTATGAGATGCCTGAGTTGAGATAGAAAATCCCATAGCTTCCAAGTGAAAACCAATTGAGTATTTAGTAATTCACGATACAGTTAATCACAATTTTTCACATTCATATACTCTTCCAAATAAACCTTTCAATGCCATTCTCCTTAACTAGGATCCCAATAGAAGAATCTAAAAATAAACACTTCTCCACTAGTAGTCCACCAACATTAACAATACAATCCAATAGGACATAGAACTTCAACCTTTGTGTAATGCAGAAGACTTTCCAGATTTTATGTTTCTTTCTAGGCTAACGACACTAAATATCCAAACCTTTTCATGTTTCTACCGTTTTACCCAAACCTCTAGAAGTAGACAGTTTTACCTAAAATTGGACCAAATAGTTTCAATTATACCCATTGTCAAAACAGAAAAGTAAGAAAAGTGTCCATTTGCTGATGTGGCTGTCAAATTTTTATTAAAAGATTTGTCATCACATTGCAAAAATGTACACTTCATTCCATCCGGAATGCATTTGCTATTTGCATTATGTGCCTAAGCCCTAAGCATTTTACATCCAACATGAATGGCTTCGTTTTAGGGGTATAAGGAACTGTGAAATCATAAAATTAATATCTGCATAATTTTGAGTCGACAAGGACATAAAGAACTATGAAGGTTACAACAAAATACACCCTAACTATAATGCCATAAGCCAATTATTGGAAATAAGTCATCACAAAATATTTCTTCATAAGATCATCAAGTATGGCCTCACAAACAGTGTAGAGAAATATGCATGCAAGTTGAAATGATAATGCACTGAAGAAAAAGTGATATGACAAGCATAATGTTGTCCATCAAAACCAGTATTTTGTTTGTTCAGATATAAAGCATTAACAAACCTACCAGAAAAGCTTCAACAGCCTCTAGCTCCACCCAAAGCATGAATGCTGCCTGCGCCTTCTCCACTGTTTTCGGCCTACCCGTAAGGCATTTTCCCACAATGGCATCACAAACTTCCTTTGCGTACCTGCACGATTAACAACCCCAAATTACAAATTCATAAAGGTACATACAAATAAAGCACTGATAAAAACAAGAAAATAAACAAACAAATGAATGCTAAAAGCAAACATCAAAAACGTTTTCCACCTTCCAGCATCAGCATCTGCAGCTCGCAAAAAAGCTATCAACGCATCAAGAGCCTTCTCTTGTACTGGCGCATTCGAATCCGCAACAGTCTTCTTAAAAAAATGGCCTAACTCACGAAAACAAAATGGAAAAAATTAACAATCACATCAACAAAAATGCACATTCCACACATAAATTTGAAACACACATAGATCAATCACCAAACCATAAGAATCAGATCTGAGCCACAAAACTCAAAACGGAAATGCAAACCCTAAAAAAACAAAAACGACTCACCAAATTCGCGAAGGCGTGGATCCTTAGGATCTCTGATGGAATCGCAAACGCTCGCCAAGTCGATGTTAGCCTCGTTCCTCACCTTCCAGTTCTTGTGCAATAGTCGATCTTCCCATGGTAACTTCTTCGCCTCCTTTAACAATTTCTCTTCCTCCGACATTGTTTACCTAACAATCAATAGCTATACCTTATCGATCTCCACAGCGCAGATTCTCTGTTCCTTTTCTTCTTTGTTTTTTGCTTCGCCGGTTCGCCGGCGGGAGGGACAGAGACAGAGGGAGACGAAATGACAAAATCAGAATATAGAGAGGTGAGTACAATATGTTCTCACTCATAACTCAAAAAACAGAAGAGAGAGAAAGAGAGGGAGGGGTATTTTGGGTTGTACGTTTCGAATGAGGAACTTCCCCACGCGTTCTATATTCATTTTGCAAAGCACGAATGATACTGACTGAGAAGTTATGACCAATCAGATTAGCGCGTGTTATCAAAAGTTCTTCAGGATAGTCTAGTAGTTTGTTTAGACAGTGCTGCGTTGAGCAGTATAATTTTGGTAGGACCCTGAGTGGGCCCGAAAAGAGAGCACTCCTACTCCAGGGGCGGAGAGTAGCTTCGCACCCGTTAAGGAGATCTATGTCCATGTAAAATTATGCGTCCGTGTGATTCTCTGTGGCAGGAGCTACGGTAAGTTTACTCTTGCAATCTTACCGCCGCCAGATTCATCCTTGGAAAGATTCAAGGGGATGACCGACGGTTGATGTTGAAGCATTTTTGAAGCATTTTTACCCGCGCCTGGGATCTATTAACTATGATTTTAATACAAGTTTAAATCTTTTTTTTTTTTTGAGAAAAAATAAATTCTTGTTACTTAGCCGGCAGGTGTTTATTTTATTTTTGCTCTATGATTTGCTTTCTGATAGCACCAAAGTGTCGCCTAGGTGGATGTGTTTTGAAAATAATTTTGCCTCCTCCGTGCTTAACGTTTGTCCGGGCTACCGAAAATAGCCCGCCATCCAGATACGATAAATTAGCCAACAGTTGACAATTTTCATCCGCTTGCTCTTTCCTTTGTTTTTTCCACCTTCACCTACAATATTTGAAAATTTGCAAAACCCACACTTTTTTTTTTCCGCTTTTCAACAATAATTTGACTTAAAAAAAACAATTAGATGAAATAAATTATTAATATATAACTAAAAATTTATTAAATATAAAATCTATTTGATTTTGTTGTTACCTCTCACTTGTTTATAATGATTATGAAACTTTCTGTAAATTTTCTCACTTATAATATTTGTGCGTACAATCAAAATTTTGACAATGTTATTCTCTTAGGCTTCAAGGCTTAAAAGGAAAAACAAAATCTATACTATTTATATTATTTAGATTATATAAAAGTGACTAATTAAAAAAAAAATTAGAGCATAAATGGGCATAAAATTTCTTTAAAGTGATAATAATAAACTTAAGTTATAAATTTTAAGTAGATGATATATTTGTTTATAAAACTAATTATTAGTTATCTCTAAGTTAGTCTTATTTTAATTTTTAAATATTTAAAATCAAGATAAATAAAATTTAAATGTATAATTTTTAAATTTAATAAAACATAATTGATTACTATAATCCATTATGATTTATTTATACTATATGTAAAAGTGGCTAATTATGAAAAACTTTTTAAACATAAAAGGGTATAGAACACTTTTAAATTGAGAGTAATAATCTTGAGCTATAAATTTTAATTGATTATAAAACTAATTATTAGTTATCTTTAAGTTGGTTTTATTTTTAAAAAATATTTAAAATTAAAATAAATAAAATTTAAGTTTAAAAATTTTAAAATTTGATAAAAAAAATTAATTGATTGATGTTTACTACAGTTTTTTACTATTTAAATTTTAAATTTAATTATATATATACGTACATATTTTTCTCTCTTTCTCTTGTTTCATACATAGTTTTCATATATAAATATTGATAATGCACAAGAGTAAAATTTTTTATTATTAAATAAAATTTTATCTTCTATTTTTCATTGTTTTTAGAAAAATATTATTGATATCTTGTCTATCTATACTCTATATAAAAGTGGTTAACAAAAAAAATTGGATATAAAAGGGTATATCACTTTTTAAAATTGACAATAATAACCTTAAATTATAAATTTTAATTAAATATATAATATTTTTTTATAAAACTAATTATTAGTTACCTTTAATTTCGTTTTAGTTTATTTTTCAAATATTTAAAATTAAGATAAATAAATTCGAAGTTTAAGAACTTTAAATTAATGAAAAAATAATTGATTAATACAATCTTTTGTTATTTTAAATTTTAAATTTAATTATATTTATATGTACATATTTTTTCTTTCTCTCTCTATTTTTATACGTAGTGCTTATATTCATATATAAATAATATACAAGTGTATAGTTTCTAATTAAAATTTTATTTCCTATTTTAGGTGTTGTTTTAGGAAAAAAAAAAAACATTGATTTCATGACTATTTATATATATAAAAAAAAGTGGTTAATTAGGAAAAAATTTAAAATATAAAAGAGTATAGAATTTTTTTAAATTAACAATAATAATTTTAAGTTATAAATTTTACTTGGATAGATAATACTTCTTTATAAAATAAGTTATTAGTTATCTTTAAGTTAGTTTTATTTTAATTTTAAATATTTAAACTAAAAAAATATAATTTAAGTTTAAAAATGTTTAAATTAAATAAAAATTAATTGATTACTATAATTATTTATTATTTAAATTTAAAATCAATTATATTGATATAATTTTTCTCTCTTTCTCTATTTTTAATACATAGTATTTATATCTATATATAAATAATTTACAAGTATAAAATTTTCAATTGCTAAATTAAATTTTATCTCATACTTTTTAGTGTTATCATTTTTCCTAATGAAGAATCATCTCAATTTATTGAGATCAACATGTTAATACTTGCATAAAAAGAATGGAATATTAAATTTTGATACTTCAAAAAAGATTGATAAAAAGTTATTTTGGTTGTATAAGAAATAAACAATTGTGAAAAAATATATTGATGGATAATGAGATTTAGATTTTTTTTTATTTTATAATTTTGTTTATAGATCTTATTCATTGATTTTTTATATTAAAAAATTTTACTATTTTTACATAAAACGAAAATATAGATAACAATATTCAATCATGCAATTGAATAATTCATTTTCTTTTGAGAAGGAAAAAACTTACACCATTTTTTATAATCTAGTAAAAAAAGTTAATATGGTACTTATTAATGTGAATGAAAAAAATAATCTTTGATTCCTTTCACAATTGTAATGATGATACTTTATAAAAAATATCTATCTTATAACTTCATTTTTTTCAATAAAATTTTGAACAATGTAGAAGTCATAGTTTTGTTATAACTCTTCATGTCAAAACTATAATTAATATTTTAAGAGAAAATAGAGTATTGAAGAAAATAGAAATTATAACAATTAATTCCAAGTATGAATGATATTTTTACTTGAATTTTTTATTTTATAATATGTATTTAATGTAGATTGAAAAGAACATAAGTAATTTTGTAAGGAGATTTAGCAGAAAATAAAGGAATATTAATTGAAAAATAGGTTGTCCAATTATAGTTTTACCAAATTGCAAAATTTAATTTTATAATTGCAATTTATTTTTATTATATATAATTTTAATTTATAATATGTGATGTTAAATTTTTTATATATTTTTTGTTGAATTAAATCTTATATAATTTTTAGTTTAAACTCTAATAGTATCCTTTGTTTAGAAAAATAATGAAATCACAAGACATTTATATTAAAAATACGGATGTATAAAGAAGTATTTCTCCCATAAAAGTAAAATTTTATTATATATTAAAATTTGTTAACTATATTTATAAATAAAAATAAGATCCTAATATTATTTTGACATTTTAATTGTTGCAGTAAATATGTATATTGATAATGAGCGATGAAAATATCTTATTTATTTTTTGATGTTATTTTATTTAGTTTTTATGTTAATCTTGTAAAACTTTTATTTTTTTTTAAAGTTTTTTCTCATTATTTTGCCTTAAATTTATTTTTTATTTACTTGTTAATAAAAATTCTATTTATCAAAGTTTATTTTATATGTATTCTTAAAAATTTTAATTGTTTATAACTTTAAATAATTTATTTTCTTTATTTATATGAATATAAAATTTAAAAAATTAACTTATTCATATTTTTAATAATTATTTTAATCACATGCAATGCATATCGAATAAAAGCTAGTATATATAAAAGTAGCTAATTAGGGAAACTTTTTTGGACATAAAAGGTATATAACTTTTTTAAATTAATAATTATAACCTTAAATTATAAATTTTAATTGGATAGATAATATTTATAAAATTAATTATTTGTCCAAATTTTAAAATTTATGATTATTTAAATAATTGAAATAATGAATAAAAATATTTATATAATTAAGTTAGTGTTATTTTATTTTTTAAATATTTAAAATTAAGATAAACATAATTTAAATCTAAAAATTTTTAAATTAAATAAAAAACTAATTGATTAATTGATTACAATCGTTTATCTTTTAAACTTAAAAATTAATTATATCTCTCTTATTTGTTTTTCATAGGTAATATTCATATCTATATATAAATAATATACAAGTGTAAAAATTTTAGTTATTAAATAAAATTTTATCTATTATTTTTCTAATGTTTTTTTTAAAAAAGAACATTGTATCATATCTATTAAAAAAATTGTCTCAATTTATTGAGATCAATAAACTAATACCTACATTAAAAAAATAGAATATTAAGATTTTGGTACTTCAAAAAGGATTAATAGAAAGCTATTTTAGTCATATACAAAATGAACAACTATGGAAAATTATATTGATGGATAATGAGATTTAGATTTTTTTTATATTATAATTTCTTTTATAGATTTTATTCATTGATTCTTTTTATATTACAATATTTTATTATGCTTATAAGGAGCAAAAATATAGGTAGTAATGTTAGATTATTTAATCAAATAATTAAAGAATTCTTTTAAGAATGAAAAAACTTACACTATTTTTAATGTTATGAAAAAATTTATTCTATTATATAAAAGTGACTAACTAGAGAAAACCTCTTAAACATGAAATAATATATAATTTTTTAAATTGATAATAATAATCTTAAATTATAAATTTTGATTTGATAAATAATATTTTTTTATAAAACTAATTATTAGTTCATGTTTTTAAATTTTGAGATTATTTAAAGGAAAAATCTATTTGTTGCCCCTTATACTTTGATAGTTTTTTACTTTTGCCACGTGCACATTTATTTGTTAATATTGTACACTGCGCTTTTACTTTTTTTAAAGTTGTCTCTTATTTGATTATTTTTACATACGTAAGGCTAACACACCGTCAAACGTGCGTAAGATTATCAAAATTAGAGGCTAAATTGGACAATTTTTGCCAAGTGTCACATTATACAACCAATTGTAAAATATATAATTTGATAAGGGTAAAAGAAACTCTTTCTCATTATATATGCCCTTGACAAATGAATTTCCCGATGAAAAAAGAAATCCCTAATTTGTATTACTCATATTAGTATTTAACAGTTTTGTGATAAGAGTTTCACAGACAATACGTGTCCTTTATTTATCCATTTCTGGTGTGTTGTTATTTATTTCAATTATTTTTTTATGTATTTGGATTTGAAGGCCTCAAGACTGGTAATGGTGTTGATCACTTTGCATGTTTGGATAAATCGAGTAAAGAGAGAATTAAGAAATTGAGTGTTGTTAATGCACGCATAATTTCATCAAAAAGGAGCAAAGCTATGAAATGGGCTACAACTCAACTGATGCATAAAAAGTTCTTCCTTCTATCTGCGGTGTTGGTGCTAATAACATATTCAAGCTACCCAGAAATATAAAATCAAAATTTTATTTCTTATCTTCTTTTTCTTTCCCCTGTTTATATTTTTCGTAATTTAATTTTGCTTTGCAGCTAATTTTTTACGATTGTAATGACATCTCCAATTTTCAAATCAACGTTCATTTGAGAGATGCTTTATTCATCTAGAAACAGACATGGAGCATATCTCACTCCTCTTTATTTTATTACAATAAATGTTAAATTCATCACAATTAACATTTTGTGATGAATTTAGTTTGTCACTAAATAAATTTGTCTTAATAACTATTTTGCAATAGATATAAATTTGCCACAACATCACAATTAATTATGACAATTTACTTTTGTCATAAAAAAATAACTTTGTGATAATTAACTATGCTATAAAACAGTAATTTTATCACAAGAAATAAAATTTTGTCATAGTTAATTTCAAATTAAAAGCCAAAGTATGAACTTTTTGTGATAAAATCATAATTTTGACCACAAAAATTTCTCATAATTTTAGAGTTGACAAAAGTCACAAAATATATTCGTTAGAAAAAAAGATCATCTCACAACAAATTAATAATGATAAATTTATTTTGCCATAAAAGAAATTGAAGAAAGTAAAAAAAAAAATACCATGTGGTTTGAACTTTTTGCACTTAGAGGACTATGAAATTTTTTTGACAAAGAGGTACCTTGTGATTAATGTCATTAGCAAGATTTGACAAATATGTAAATTTCACCCATTTTTATGATATGTTATCATTAACTTTTTTTAATTATATTTTTAAAGTAAAAATATGTTTTTAAGAACCAAAATCCTAAATCTTTATTGTTTTTCATGATTACTCATTTTTACCTTAATGAAATTCGCTTTTCCAAGAAGTTGACCCTATTTTGTCTTGCAACACAGATAACTCCTTTACATTATTAGAATATCAACTATCATAAAAAATAACTTTGAGGAATCCAATTTTCTTAGAATTTGAGTAATTGATTTCAACACCCGATGAGAAAATATCATTTGGTTTTATTTTGCCTAATCCAAGCAAACCTCTTATTATAAAGATGAACATAAAAGATCCAAGAACTAGTAATTATCAACATCATGACTCACAAAAATTATAACTCTAGAAATATGAGAAGGCAGCCTCTTTAAACAAAATCTAAAGTGCAAATCCTAGGTCTTCGTACACCCACCAAATCCACAAAAAATAGCATAACTAATTACCATTTTGAAGTACCACAAAGGGAAGAAGGCAGTGGTGATAATAAGGGCATTGTTGTTTTGGACTAAATCGTCAAGTTTCAGCTCATATTTGAGATTGAACTCGAAGTATTCAAGACAATGACCAGCATAGAAGAGATTAGAGTAGTAAATAGGGAGCTTATAAAGGGTGGACCAATCATCAAAATTGGTGGAGTCAACCAATCAACCAACCAAAATAGTGAAAAATCTTAAATTTTTAACACCATAAACACTAAGATTGAAACAATGGAGTCTTGAATCCAACAAATAAATATGTGTATATATATATATATATATATATATATATATA
>CATIWR010016907.1:0-11680 GCA_949677035.1 Omphalea diandra | reverse complement strand
AATTATCGTTATGCATTTACTTACTGAGTATGTAAGCTCACTTTTTTGAATTAAATTTTCTTTTAGGAATAGTAGACTAAGATTACATCTAGTTTACATTTTGAAGTTGTTGTCTAACAGTCTAATAAAGATTGAGCCAGTATGCAGTATTTAAGTTTGTTTAGCCATGTATACTTTATTGTAAATAGTTACTATGTTGTGAAATAAGATACATAGTGTAAAAAAAATAATATAATTGAAATAAGGTCTTTTAATGACAATGAATAGAATGAGAGGATTTTAATGATGTTGTGTCACTTTAGTATTCCATGTTTTATGAATAAGTTAATGCACCTAGTTTAGAAATAATTAGTAAATGGGACGTCACAGTGGAGGTTGAGACTATATTGAAACCTAGACCATGCCTAATTAAGGGAGGTCTTTGTGATACTATAAGTGTATCCAAAGCTTCCTTACCCTTATAAAATTTAGAGATAGAGCTTCTACACTCAATAACTTCTCCTTGTAAAGAGTCATTCTCTTTTCTTAATGAAGCTAGTGATGAAGATGATTTGGAAAGATTTTCCATATATTTTTTTAGTTCTTCATTTGAAGCCCTCAATTCACTTACAAGGCTATTAAAGGATTTGTAATCATCCTTTAATTTTATACACTTACTCTTGTAAGCCTTCATTTGTAACTTCTATTTGTCATATTTCATTATGAGAGCTTCTAGAAGCTCATCATCTACATCATATAAATCATCATATTCAGAATTATAATAAGATGAAGTGCTTACCTCATTATGAGAGTCCTTTTGAGCCATGAAGCATATGTTAGCAATCTTCTCTTCTTCATCATTTTCATCTGAGTTATCATCCCAATTTGCCTTAAAACTCCTCTTCTCTTTGTCCCCTTTCTTCTTCTTCTTTAGCTTGGGGCAATCATACTTAATATGGCCTTGCTTGCCACACTCATAGCAAGTGACATTGGTTGATCTCATTTTGGGATTAGGAGTTGCTTTCTTGAAGTTCCTTCTCTATTTTCTTCTTTCAGTCAGCTCCTCAGTCCTTTTAGAGAGCATTACAAGTTCCTCCTCCTCCTTGTCACTCTCATTTTCACTTGAGGTTATTTCTACTTCCTTTTCCTTTGAAGATGATTTGAGTGCCTATGTCTTTCTTTCCTGCTTTTCAGATTTTTTACGTTAGCCCCTCATTTTTGTCATTTCTTCATCCTACTTTAAGGCCAACTCATGAGTCAAGAGTTTGCGTCTCAAAACATTTGTCGGCACCTTCTCTATTTTTGGGTTAGACTCTTGGATACTACATACTCTAGCAGCAAATTTCTCAATAACTAAAGAATTTAGAATTTTGGAGTTTACCTTATGATTTGTGAGAACCCTACCGAACTTCTTCATGTTGGTAACAATAGCTAGGAGCCAGTTTGACATATTTGTTATGCTTTCATCCTATTTCAACATGAATAACTTTCATTCTATCACGTACATCTTAAGTCGGGTGGATTTCACCAAGGTGGTGCCCTCATGATAGTTCTCCTATGCTTTCCAAATGCCATGAGTAGTTTAGCAATGTTGTACCCTTCCAATTTCTTCTCTTGAGAGAGAACTTAGAAGGATTGCCATGGCTCTTTTGTTTTTGCTATTAGATCTTCTGTGTGCTTCGATCCATTCTTCTACCACTTCAGTTGGTGGCTTCCATTCTTTAACAACAACATCCCATAGATCAACCACATCAGTGTCTAGATAGATCTCCATCTTATACTTATAATGAGTATAGTCTGCTCCATCAAAATAAGGCTTAAGGTATGTGTGAATTTTTTCTTCTGCCATTGACCTTTACTCACTTAATAGTGAAACTTAACTCTAATACCACTTGTTGGCTTAAGGCACAAAGAAGGGGGGTTGAATTAATGGCTGATTAAAAATTAAAATGAAAGATAAATATGTTTAAGAAGTTGTGAAGGAGAATAGAAAAATTGACACAAGTGTTTATAGTGGTTCCAATTCTCTACAATTGGGTGTTTTACTTAACTCAACTAGTGTTTCCAAGCTCACACCAAACTTTTACAACTTATGTTTATAGCTCACACAAAAACCTTACACTTTGTGTTTTCTAGACTCACACAAAAACCTCTCACAAGTGTTTTATAGGCTCACACTAAAACCTCTCACAAGAGGTTTTACTCTATGCTAACTCTCAACCTCTTTACAATGATTTTTATTGTTTACATCTAACAATCAACAACATATAAATGAGAATGAAAGATTGAATAGCAAATAGGCAAGAGATTGGTGACAAATTAATGAATTCTCTTGTATTTACCTCTGTTTGGTGGAGTATTTATAACTTATATCCACCAAAGATGTTGTTCTAAAACTATCAACAAATCTCCAAAATGTGCTAGGCAAATTTAGCATTAAATGCTTGTCAGACGGAAGTCGTGATCTCTACTATCATTTTTGGACCGTAAATTTCCAATTTCCATTGTGGAGCTGAAAATTTCAGCGAAAAGCCCCCATTTGAGTCTAACGACTAGCCCACATGTCAGCTATCCATTGATTGTCCAGTAAAATATAGTCATTGCATTCTAACAACTATCAAAAGTGGCGGTCGCGAGATAACTATGTCTTGGGCACGACTGAGACTGCGAATTCCTCTATTTGGTGAGGAAACTACAACTCCTTGAGTCATAATCACTACTAAATATTTGCTCTTGCAATTTTTTTATCTTCAACGGATACCTAGGACACTTGGCATGCTATGGCTGTGGCTTTGGGTCCCTTATTTATCACTATAAAAGTCACGGTCTCGAATCCAGACGCAATGCCCACCATAAATTCCTTTGTGACTCAAGCTCACTTCCTTTAGTTATGTCGCAGTTGCAAATTTTCCCACGAATTTCTCTGGCCTAGCTTCATCTATCCTTGTCACTAATTCGCGATTTGATTTAGAATATACACACCGTGAATTTTGATGAACTTTACAAGGTTGGAGATTTTGAATTTCATCTAACTTCCAATAAAAAAAAAACTAACTTATAATCTGCAAAACAACAGTAAATGAAAGTATTAGTACTGATCAATCTCTATTGTAAAGATCAAAAAAGGTTCATGACTTAAGTTAAACCAACCTAATCCAACAGATAAAATGGTTGATACTGTTGACGAAGTTTGACATTAAGTATGTAATTAATAAAGTGATTAAGGGTCGAGCAATTGCATAATATTTTGCAAAACAACTCTTGAAGAATGAGAGTTTCTCTAATTCCTATATGAAGGTTTAAGAGGAATCGAGTCATAGGGTTGGAAGATGTACTTTAATAGTGGTGAATAAGAAAAAAGAAGGTGTGAGAATGATTTTGATACTGCTAGAAGGAGAACTTTTCCCTATGGCTAAGAAGCATAACTTCAGGGTGACTAATTACATGGTTGAGTATGAAGCTTGCCCACTCAGGTTGGAACTTTTGATGCATATGAGAGTTAAGATAGTTGAACTACTCGAATACTCATTACTAGTTATTTCTCAAGTGACTGACGAGTGGGAATTAAAAGAAGAATGGTTGAGCCTATATTTGGAGCACTTAAAGTGATTAACATAGAATTTTTAGATATCATATTTCATCACTTACTATGGGAGGAGAATGCAATGGTTGATGGCTTGACAACTTTCATTTCTCTTTAGGATGGACCAAAGGCAATGCCCATGAAACCGCTCATCACACTTAAATCTATAATGTCATGCTATATCAACAGAAGAGTAATACAAGCATATGTGAAAAACATCCTTTGGTATTATGTTGTGTAAAGATACTTAGAAAGTGGTGAGTACCCCAAGGGAGCAAAAGGAAAGGACAAAGATGTGATTTGAAAATTGGCATTGCAATTCGTGGCATACGATAATATGATGTGTTTACAATGCTAGATGGAGTCAACTTAAGATGTTTGGCGAAAGACGAAGTGGGCAAAGTCGTGAAAGAGATACATGTAGGGACTTGTGGCCTCCACATGAGTGGGAAAACACTAGCAAGGAAATTTTTGAGAATGGGTTACTATTGGACCACTATGAAGTAGGATTGCATTAAGATGGTTCAAAGTTGCCACAAACATCAGATTCATGACAGCCTTAACCACCTGTTGCAAACCATTCTACAAAACCTAACTTTACCATGGCCATTTATAGTGTGTGGATTGACATAATTAGAAAAATCAAGCCAATTTTTATGAGGGCGCATAAGTACATCATGGTTATAGCGGATTATTTTTTGAAATGGGTAGAGGCCAAGTCTTTTAGTAAGTTGGGGGCAAAACAGATGGCCTGATTAAATGAAAAGAACCTAGTTTGTCATTTTAGGGTATTGCATCATATTGTTATAGATAATGAGGTTCATTTTGAGGCTAAAGTTAGAACAATCTTATAAAAGTATGGAGTAGCCCAACACATATCGTCGCCTTACAGGCCACGAGCTAATGGAACAGTTGAGGCAACTAATAAGAATGTCAAAAACATACTTGCCAAGATGATGGAAACTCAAAGGGATTGGTCTAAAAAGTTGTCTTTTGTATTATAGGGGTACTGGACCACGACTAGGATGTCAACTGGAATAACACCATATTTGCTTGTGTATGGGATGAAGACAGTATTGCCAATTGAAATGAAAGTAAAGTCTCTGTGAGTATTAGTTGAGTTAAGAATTCATGAGTATCAATAGGTAAGAACCTTATTTGAGCAGTTGGCTTTCTTATACGAGAGAGAACCATATTTGAGCAGTTGGCTTTCATATATGAGAAGAGATTGAAGGCTTTCTACCACATCCAATTGTATTAGACCAGGATGGCCTGCACGTTAAACAAGAGAGTCAAAGCAACCACCATAAAAGTCAAGAATATAGTGTTAAAGATGATTAGATCATAAGCTCAAGACCCTTGAGGAAAGTTCAAACCAAATTAGAAAATTTATTATGTGGTTAAACAAATCTATTTAGAAGATGTAGTGAAGTTGGATATGGATGAGAATGAATTCTTCGAACTTGTAAACCTAAATAGGTTGAAGAAGTATTTCATGTGAGGATGTGAGAAAAAAAATTATCCCACTAAGTTGAAAACCTATGAAGGCAGCTTAGGCATAAGTTAGGTTATATAAAAAGAAAAAAGAAAAAGGAGAAAAAAGAGAAAAATAGTTTGCTAAGCCCAAAATCTTAAAGGGTGGCTTAGGCAAAAGTTAGGATATAAATATAATAAATAGAGCAAAAGGTGAGAGAGTGTGATTAAGCACTAGGAACACCAGCTAGGGGATGATGATATACAAGGTAGTGATGGAAAAGTAAAAATGAAGGGCGAAGAACCAACGAGACAGAGGTATCAAGGGGCCACTCAAATGATCTAAAGTGCTAGTAT
This sequence comes from Omphalea diandra, assembly GCA_949677035.1. Taxonomy (NCBI): domain Eukaryota; kingdom Viridiplantae; phylum Streptophyta; class Magnoliopsida; order Malpighiales; family Euphorbiaceae; genus Omphalea; species Omphalea diandra. Next base: position 6,288 of record CATIWR010016907.1, on the reverse strand, counting down.
TAAAAGTAATGATCATACATTCAATTAATGTATAATATGAAAAATGTAAATGGTTTATGTGAAGAATAATATCAAAAGGAAATTCATTTTCATAATTAAAGTAAATTCAACTAAACATGTCTTCAACCCATAACTAAATATATGAAAATTTCTTCATGCAAGGTTTCATTTTTTGTTAATGTTTTGATAAGATGGAAGGAACTATACAACTCTAAAAGTTAAGTAACCAAGCCATATAGTTAACATTGTCCTCAAGATCGGGATCCTTCCCAATGAAGTGGTCATAAATGTGACAAATGGCCCTTGTAGCCCTAACCCTGTCCAGGAAACACTGAGACAATGGACCCTCGACAAATGAAGGAAGAAAGTTCACTCTATGCTGAGGAGTGCTAAACCAATGATGCACTCTAGCTAGGTCATAGAAAGTGTCAGATGCCAATGCCAAAATAATCATACAGTCCTCGTTGATTGTCACATTAACTCACAAGAGTCTACACCATGGGCAAATCCAACAAATGTCAAAAGTAGTGGTGCAAGGCATCTATTCAGTCCACTCGTCCTTAGTGCTTCCAAGCCTCAATAAGTGGCGGTTCAAGCAACGCTGAGGGTAATATTGTCTTGCATCCATAGTGGGAGCAACCAATAAGCCTAGCCTTTCTTGCAACCATATCTAAAAAAAAAGAAGAAAATACAAAAATAAAAGAAAATAAAATAATAATAAGCTCATTATGTTGAAAGCTCAAAAGGGTGGTTTAAGGAAAAATAAACAACTTGCTAGATTAAAAACCCACAAAGACAATCTAGACAAAAATTAGGACAATATAAAAATACAAATAAAATAAAATAGCAAAAATAAAGGTTGCATAGGAAATTCATACTTGAAGCAACAATGGGCTCCTATAAAAAGAATAATCGATATCAAGGGCCACTTTGTCCATACCTACATTCGTCTCACTCAAAATCGTCGAGAAGGGAGTCTTCCCAAATTCAACTTCCTCAAGAAGTGGTAAAATATGCATATCTATTTCCCCATCTTTCCTTCACAAAAGGAACTCATCCATCAAGATGGTTGTTACAATACAGGCTTGTGCTACTCGAGTATGACCCCTAGAAGAATAAAGAGTGAGGAAAGGGGGGCCATCAGAATTTTTCAAATATTAAATTCTTATCACAAATAAAGTAATTTGGCAAATGACAATTACTGATTTAAAATTGAATCTTAAATCAAAATTAATTATATATATTAGTTGTAAACTCGTGCATTGCACAATATAATTATAATAATAAATTTTAAATAAATGTAATACTTGTTTTTATTAAATAATTAATATATAATAATAATTAAAATTCATTATTATTTTGTAATATATATTATTATTATCACCATCAACTAAGTAAAATGATTAAAAAAAAACTATAATTAAATGACTATAATAAATTTTAATAATAACATAATTTTTAGATAAAAAATAAGAAGATTCATAATTTCACTATTTGTTGTTCCTTTTTATATTTTTTTTCTTATTATATAAGAAATTAAATACACAATATTATGAATGTGAAAATTTTCTTATATTATTAAATGTGAAGAATTTTTTATATTATTAAACTTTGTAAATTATTTTATGTGTATTACTTTTTATATTATTAACTTTTCATATTTTTAATTTAATTAAGGAAATTAAATACTTAATTATTAGTTTACTTGCCATATAGCAAAATCAAAATATATTACTACTTTATAATATATTATTATTTTTGTAAAACTTATTATTAAGTAAATAAAATAATAATGTTTATAATTATAATTAAATTAATATAATAAATTTTAATAATAATATAATTTTTAGTATAAAAATAAAAATTCATAATTTCACTTTTTGTTGGTTTTTTATTTTTTAGTTTTTAAATTTTTTCTTATTATATAAGAAACTAAATACACATTATTATGAAGAATTTTTTTTTATCTTGTTAAATGCTTTAAATTATTTTTAGGTATAGAATTTCTTATATTCTTAAACTTTCTATATTTTATTTTGATTAATTAAAAAATAAAAAATTAAATGATTAGCTTTTTGGTCACATGACACATCATTTGCTTACATAATTTATATAGCAAAACATGGCACATGATCTGCAAACAAAATAATAATTTTAAAAAATATATTATATTGCCAGTTGTTAAAAATATTATGTTGCTAATATAATTACTCGACAAATGACAAACACTCGTTTAAATTTTAATTATATATATGTATAAGACGTTGGGTGAAATTAATCCAATAAAATAGGTGAAAGCTATAAAAAAAAAATTTGTAGAAATAGTACTACACACTCTGATGATAGAATCAGATCCTAGCAAAGTTAAAATTTGATGACGGATTATCCATATGATGTACTCCATCTTGAACATAACCACAAAATAGAAATAATATTAACTACATAAATAATGACTTTCCAAATAATAGCAATTCAATTGAGATTTTAAAATCTTCCTATTTAGAAATCTTCATTAGAAAACTTTCTTTAATCCCCCGAAATAATAATTTTTTACTTAAAAAATTAAATCAAAATAGAAAATTATGGAATCCAAAGTTTCAAATCCGCATCAACAAACTTCCTACCTAAGTTAGCTCAATCCCAATTAAAAGGCCCAATCCCCGCTTGAGGAGCTTTTCTGGATTGAAGAGACATTTTGAGTTCTCGGAACCTGTTATATGTTGCTTTATTAATAAAATTTACTCCAAATCCTTGAAAAAAATTTTAAAAAATGAAATAATCAAATTAAAATTTGACTAGTAAATTAATATTCACTTCTACCATTATATTGGAAGAAGAATGTTAATTGCACTGGCCAAATGGAAAAAGATTAAATTAGGTACATGCAGAAAAAATTAATAGTTTAAGGATCATGAAAAATTACAATAAATATTAAAGGACTAACTCATGCATAAACTTATTCAATCAATTGGCAAATTTGATTCACTGCTCTACTTTCATAAGATTTACAAGGTTTTTACCATGAGGTTTATTGGTCATAACAAACTTTATATATTCCTCATTTGTTTTGGCCTTGTAACATCGTCCCTTCCCTTTTAGAACATCTCTCAAATGTCCTATCATGGCTTTCATATTTGGACTGTGGAATGCCGCGATTGAAAGCCGTTCTTTGTCTGAGTTCGCAACAACTCTGTGCTCTGTGCTCTTGTATCGATCGTTGTTCATTATCTGCTTCGGAAAGATAGGTGGCTGTGATATGATACTTTGGTTTTTACTTATTACAATGAAACCTAGAAAAAAAAAAAAATAGCAATCTAGCTAAAGAATAATGTTAGCTCCATTGTCAAGGTCATGTTACTAGGGGCTTAATACTCTAATGCATTCCAAAATTGCCTGTAATTTTTTGTAAATGATTTGATTTGTAAGGTACTATTTTATCTTCTATTGCATTCAACAAACATGACGTGGTTACAGGAACATGAAACTGAAATTAAATAGGGTCAAATTTAACCCTTTTTTAGGTTTTGCCATATTCCACGCAGTTCTCTATTTTTATATATCTCTATTTTTATATACCATATTAAAATATCTTTAAATTTTAGATTTGTATTTTTATTAGGGTAAATACACTATTTTATATATCTCTATTTTTATATACCATATTAAAATATCTTTAAATTTTATATTTGTATTTTTATTAGGGTAAATACACTTACTCCTAAATTGTCTTATTGTACTATTTATTCCCTCATTTTAAAAAATTATATTAAAATATTTTTCTATTTTCATTATGTTATACTCCATTAAGACTACTGTTAAATTAATATGAAAAATCTATTTTATGCCTTATTTTCATTTTAATTTTAATTTTATACCATCATCATATCACCACATTATCATAAGTACTCATTCAACATCACCATATCACCACCATCACAATATTACCAGCAAAATCATTAAGAAAAAAAAATCACCACCATAATATTACCAACAAAATCATTAAGAAAAAAAACAACCACCATAATATTATCAGCAAAATCATTAAAAAAAAAACCCAACAAAATCATTGAAAATTGACAAATTTTTGAAATCAAATTCAGTAAACAACAAATCACCAAACCAACCCAACCTCTCCAAGAGCTTCAATCTTCATTACCAGACTCATTCAATAAACAACAAACAACAAAATTTGCAGCAACCCACCGCTGTAACAATCCAAATCATTCAACAAAAAATAAAAGTACCAATATGCAACAACTGATTCAACCATCCAAATTATTCAACAATACGAAATGAAATTTGCAACATCGTCCACATCAAAGCTCCTCAAATCGAATTGAAACTCGTCATACCTCTCTATACCATCATCTCCATCATTGATTTTCTTCATCAAAAGCAAAGAAAAACGAAATAGGAAGAGATCAACTGATTACTAAGGTTTCAGCCACTGAACTAACTTATGCTCCCTATAAATAGAGTGCTATTTCTACAAATAAGATTGAGTAGGAAACACTTTAATTGGCCAATCTCTAACGAGATTGCTTCAGCTTCTTAGGCACATGAGGAAGTGGTCTAACATCGTTTCAATCAAAATCCCAATCAAAGACAAGTTATACTAAGGCTAGGATTTGAAAGAGAAGAATTGCTTTTGGAAATTCCAAGTGACATTCTATTGAGGTCGAAGAGTTTGGGAGTGGAGGAATTGACTCGATTAAGCATTTTGAATTGGGGTATCGACGTATTGAACGACATATCTACTCGAATTTCTTTGCGTTGTATGAGCAGAAGAAGGCTTTCAAGATTCTACAAATGGGGAAAATTGGTAGATTGATGTGTTGGTTTCAGGGTTTGATAGATAATTAATGTGTTTAATTCACAGGGATAATTTGGATGTCTTAATAATTTTTAGATGATTTGTTGACTTTTATTGGTTGACTAACAGAAAAAAGTACCAAACTTTTAATGGAAGGAGTAAGTAGTTTAACAGAGTTAAAAGATAGAAATGTTTTAGTATAATTTTTAAAAATGAGAAACTAAATAATACAATAAATCAAAACTTAGGAGTCAGTATATTTAATCTTTTTATTATTATTATTACTCAACTTAATAAAAACCAACTTAAAATTATTAAAATTTTAAAATTACTCTCATCTTCTTCATTGTTTCAAATTCATTTATATATCCATCACCATCAAATTATTAATATCCACCCTCACCTTTATCTCCTCCAACAAATACATCTTAAAATTATTAAAATTTTAAAATTACTCTCATCTTCTTCATTGTATTAAATTCACTTATATATCTGTTACCATCAAATTTTTAATATCCGCCCTCACCTTCACCTCCTCTACTATCACGAAATCATCATACCAAATAAAATTTAGAAATGGAATTGAAATATTAAAAAAATTGTAGTTAAAACTAATTAAAAAACCACAATTACAAAAATTGAACAAATCCAACAGACCTTCTATTGTAATTTTATTCTTCATTTTTTATGCAAAATAATTTTAGTCCCTCTCCTTTTAATTTTTTAGCCATTAAATAGTATTAATTTAAATTTATACTAAAATGGAAGATAAATTGAGGGACTGAAGATATTATAATATGGTAGATGGAATAATGTTTAGTAAGATTAAAAATCGAAGACCATTTAATTCATTTTTGAAAATCAATAATTCGTGTAACAATTACAAAATGTTAACTTTTTTTTTTATTTGCCTTATTTTTAATGGAGAGCATTGGTAATTACCTCTATGATGTCACCAATATTGATAATGAATGCACCTGAGATGGGTCAATGGGTCCCCATTTACCATTTTTCTTGATTTGCAATCCTTGCACTTCATTTGCTTAAACCAACAATGTCAATCCAGTGGCATCTGTGTGCAATGTGAGGCCAATAACTTTGTTTGCCTGGAGACAGGGTGGAAAATAATTCATTCTTATCCCTTGAGTCCCATCTTCGAACATGCTAGCATGTTTGTTTGGGTCAAGCCCCAAGTTCCTTTCCATCATCCTCAGTAGGCACTCTACAATTCTTTGCAGTTCTGATGAGTACTTGTCCAAGGTTGCTCTGACACAATGACACCAAAATAATTAATTTGTTTAATTTGTTTAATTCGCTAGGTGTTCAAGTTACAATTGGGAGAAGTTTTATCCACGAACTTAAGAGTAAATTTCACACTTGGTTATTGAGTTTATTGCAATCATTTGAAAAAAAAAAAAAAAAAAAAAAAAAAAAAAAAAAAAAAATTTTTGTAAAAATTTTAAATAATTTCACCA
>CATIWR010016906.1:0-35687 GCA_949677035.1 Omphalea diandra | reverse complement strand
ATTTTTATATATGTATAATTATATTTTAAAATGATATTTTATTATATTGTAAAATCTTACGATTTTACGATCCGATTTTACGATTTCGATTTTAGGGTCCTCTACCGATTTTAGGGTAAAATCTCGATTTTGACAACCTTGGATACATATTTTAGAAACATTGTATTGGATTGATCCACTTTGAGAATACTACATGGATAAGATATCATAAGTAATTCTTATACAATAGTATTGACTTAATCCCTTGATCTATAAATCAACACAAATTTTAATACGATGAACTTTATGTTTTGATACAGTTTAACATTATCTTTAACATAATGATTATATAGATTGATATTGGACATAAAGTAAATTTTATAGAGGAATATGAGTGAATGATAAGGAATTTATTCCTCATGCATTTATGAGAAATATATATCTAGGCCCCTTGATGGTTTTGACTACAAAAATTGCATGGCCATGGAGAAATGAATTGATAAAGGTTATCAATGTCAATTTTGCATCAATATGCTTAGAGATTAAGAAACAATTTAATTGAACTATATAATGATGACATGATCCATACCATGAATTCAATTGAGATATGATGTGATAAAAGAATTATAATACTATTCACAAGATACATTAGGTAAGATTAATGATCTTCACATAACTTAAATAGTAATAATATCTTGCTAAAGGCCACTTATGATCTATGGGTCAAAAATAGTTTTGGGTTACTGCTAACATTATGTGAATCTACAGGATCGCACACTTAGAACAAACCTAAAAATGAAATTGTACTTACTGCTCTCTTTATATATATAAGGTAATTAGAGATATTATCTTAAAATATATAGATATGTATTTTGTTTTAAAAGTTAAAACAAAATAGGATATTTATTTAACTATATCTCTTAAGATGAAAAGTTGGCATATAAATCTATCAGTTAAAAATATATTAACCTAAGGGGTTTTCAAAAGGGATATAAAAGAGTTTATGTTATCTTTTTAGAAAACAAAAGAGTGAGTCATGTAAAACCTTAGCGCTAGCACACCATTCGCTTTGGAGAGAGTCTGTTCATGTGAATATCTGCTGAGGATGTTCATCTTTTAGTAGTGTTTGAATTCAATGATATACATTTTAAGCTCGAGGTAAGGTGTTATAGGTGTAAACCTCTTAATTGCCTTCCAAGAGTCTTGCCACATTTGTATGAACCAGTAGGATTTCACATCCCTTTCGTCATTTAATCAAACTACATAGATCCTTATAGGGGTTTTTATGTTTAAAATTTATTTTTTCTGCTGTACTCATTCTATAGAACCCAACACATTGGTCCATTTTTAAGACTTATAAAATGTTTTAGCCATTTTTTTTAGGCCTTCCTAACCTTTATTAAAATCCTTTAGTGCTCGTTGTTCTTTATTCAAAGCTTGTAATACATTTGCAACAGTCATTGGAAGGTTTAGCTCTTCTTTTTAACTCATGCACTTTTATTAAACTTCCATGTAATAAATCCGTTAATGTACTTTTGTTAGACTTATTTATTCAAACTTTGCAAATCGATTTTGCTTGAATATTCTTAGATATTAAATGAGGGGTCTATAAGTCAAACTTAACAAACTTGCAAAGGTTAGATAAATAATCCTTTGTTTGTTATCATTAAAATAAGAATTAGATCTAAAAGGTTCAACATTCTCCTCTCCCTATTTTGATGATGACGAATAATGTAGACAAAATCTTCTCCTAATCTTATGTTTAATATAATTATATATCTTAAAATTTGTCAAAGTCAAACAAGTTCATATAACAAGTTTTCATAACGCTACTTTTCATTTTTTCTTAGAGTTTTCTCCCCTTATGTGATTGTTAAATGTGTATTGTCTCTCATTTTAATTAGGAATGGCACCATGGTAGCTTAGGGGTGGGGGCTATCCCACATCCCTCTCTACCTTTCTGATGAGGGGAATCCCCTCCCCCTTTTCACGTCTGTCCCTGACTCTGTAGGGATTCCCTTCAAGACAATTTTTTTTTTTATATTTCTCATTATTTTTAAATTATTATTTGAAAAATATGATTTATTAAGTTATAAAATAAAAATATTTTATGCTATAAATTAACAAATGTACAAAATATATAATTATACACATCTAATAAATATAAAAATATACATTTAATAAATATAAAAACTTCTAAAAATATATTAAAATTTTTTTTATCCCTATGGGGATCCACTTCAAAGGTCCTTGTGGGGACCTGTGGAGCGAGGGTAGAATCCCTAACCCCACCCCATGGGGGAGAAAGGGTAGGAATTCTCCGCCCTGCCAAGGCAAATCCTCGAGGGGGACGTGGAAACCCTGCCCCATTGCCATCCTTAATTTTGACAAGGTAACTTTTAAGTATTCACTTAAGCATCTGAAGTATTTTTATTGCCAATTACACTTGCACAAATTCTCATTTTATCTCTAAACAAGTATACATATGAACATTACAAATTAAGTATATCATTTCTTCTTAATAACAATTATCTCTCTCTTTAGTCATATGAATATGAATAATCATTGTAATTTCTCATCCCTTTTCATTTATTGGAATTCTCGCCCTTTTATCATTACCAAAAATAGATAAGTAATAAAAATTTGTACATTGTTACTAAAAGGAGTAAAGACAAATGTTTAAAATGAATTGCTTATACTCATTTATAATAAGTTGGCTATTGTTAGCATTAGATTTTAGGTCTTAATATGCAAGCCCGACGATGAAAATCACTAAACAAATTCCCTAGAATGCAAAGGGAATTGCCAAAAGAAGAGATTAAAAGTCCTAGGATACCTTAGAAAAGCCCAAAACCAAACCCAAGACCAAGCCTAAGACTAAACTTAGGGTAGCTTGCTAGCCTTAATAGGCTATATAACCCATCAAACAGGGCAGTACAACCCATAAACTAGGGTTATACGACTCACACCTTTCACCTTTTATTGGTCAGGGAGCTCACCATCATCCTAGAGAACTTTACATATCTAATCAAGATTTGTTTTGTTGGCATCCCTCTTTTTATCAATTTTGGTGTACATGACTTGGTGCTCTAAAGGGATTACATCCTTTATCTCTTTGGCATGTTCCCTAGGTGAAAGAGAGTCAAACTTTTATGCAATCTAGTATACAAGTCGGTGCTCCTCGGTTTACCAATTTTAGCCTAGAGGAGGTGGTAGCTCAACATGGTTGTTGCTTCTTATTGTATGCTATGTTGGGGGTTATATTTTACAATGCTGAAGGACCCTAGACTCTTTTACCACACTAGCCCACTAGTAATAGTGTTTAGCTGGTGTTACTGGGGCAAGTCGTACATATGCAACGCTTAGTGGGTGCTTATTATGAGTACTCCTTAGCTCTCTTTTATGCTTCTATTTCTTTAATTATTCTCAAGTTGATAATGTGTTCATTGATAAACATGAGGCTTTAATCTAAGCTTGCTATTGAGGAACAACCCGTAGCTGACATGGAGGGTAGCTACCCCTACTTCATCAAGTGTAGTGTTGTGGCTCATGTACAGTCTTCTATGGACATCAAGCATGCTCACTTGAACACACTCATCCTCAATCAGATATTACCATCTTGTAAAAATGAAATCCATGTTAGTTCTAATTACTTATCTAATATTTCTAGGTTTTATACTTATAATGTTTGTTTACTCTATTTGTAGCTGCATCTTGATTGGAATTGTCTTATAGAGGCATGGCCATAAAAGGTTGTAGAAGCAGAGGGCCTCACCTATAGGTGGTATTTCATGGCATGGCCTCTCTTCATGAGTGGTATTTAGGGGAATGAGTCTTCCATTAGCTATAAGGCTTGGGTGTTTAGCCCATTTCTAAGTGTCTGCCCTTAGACATGTTTTAGGTGGTAGACTTGAAGGAGGGCTCAAAGCTCCAGGCAGTGATGTAATTCGTGTTGGGGAAGCATCTTGTTTCAGATTAAACTTTAAATAGGACTTAGATGATGCAGACTTAGTTGGCACATTCCCATTATTAGAGGCGACTATTCGATTATTTCTATGGCAAAAGGTGGATGAGGGAATTGTTCTCCAACATAGCGTTTAAGGGACTATTGCTCATGTCACGCAGAGTGCTATGACACCTATTCTTATTGCTTGGGGTTGTAAAGAGCCCGTAGTGGTAGGCGAGCTGGATCCCATGCCAAACAGTATGGCATCCTTAATAGTATCAATGATGTCATTGTAGGTTACCCATTTAGCATGTACCTTTAATTTGGTTGAGACCAGCCATATGGAGTTTCTTTCATTCTTTTCTCCTATTATTACTGATTTTAATTAGAACCTTTTTTTTTACTAATAGTGTCTTTATTTCCTTTGTAGATTCCTCACATTTAGGCTGAGGCGATGGTAGACTTGATTGCCACCTTGAAGAGGCACGTGACATAACAGATGCCATCTATTCAGCTTAGTAACACAATGCCAGTAACATATGGCAAAATATGCACATATGTTTATTACTTGTGCCTTTGTATGCTTTGTGTCCTATGTGTCTTACCCATCCTAACCCTCGGGTGTCTTGCCGAAGATGATCCAGTGTTTGATGTACAACCTTTGAGATAGCAATCGATTTTTAGTAGAGGCCAAGGTAGGATAAACACATTGACCCTAGTGACCGAGGAGGATTCTAATTGTGAGTATGAGGCCACTAATTGAGTGGCGATGATAAGGAGGCACCCCTAGTAAGGAAGGATGACTATGCACGTCTGACGCTTCTAGATCTTTTGCATTTTCCTTTTTATTATAGTACATTTGAGAATTTTATTAATTTTTTGCATAGTTGCACTTGATATTCAGGCAATTTGAAAGCCCCATTAGGTTTTTGGATGTTCATTTTAATAGTACGACCTTTTAGGATGCACTGAGGTGATGATGCCTTCATTTTTTGCCAAATGCTAAAATTCTTGGTTTTCTTTAGTGGATAACTCGGATTTAGGCATGATTTTATCTCTCAAATGTATAATTATGTGTTTTTGCCCATTTGTCTACATATATATGTCTCTTGGATAGGTGTCTAGTATTTTATCCCAAAGGAAAAAGGGAAATTCTTCCTATATTTCTTCTCAGAGGTAAGAGGTCTGTGCAGACCAGTACGGGTTTGCAAAGACTACTTAAGCAGGTTATACAGCCTTGTATAATTGTTTAAAACTAAAAAAAGAACAAGCCTACCTTTTCTCCTTCTATAAATACATATCCATGATTTTGCACTTTACACGTTTTATTTCTAGCCCCTAAACTATGGCAAAAGCATTTTTAAGATCTCTCTTATCTCATATTTGGTCCAATCTTCCTTGGGTAGGTCTTGAGGCTCTCTGCTATCTCTCATCTATTTGTTTAAACACAACTTTTTTTTTAAATAGCTTGCATTTTATAGGATTCCATTATCCATACTTTCCATTTTAGGGATACTAAGATATGTTCCCTGCTAGAAGAGTTTAGGGTGATCTTTGGTTATTGTGTCATGATTGTAGATCAGATTGCACTACCCCAGTTTGATTACCCACATGTCTAAAAGATGATGGAGTTGTTTAACATATGATATGATGAGGTACCTAGATACATGCTATGTAAGAAGAAAATCCTCATGGCTCATTTTCTCAATCTCTGCCCTTTTAAAAGTCATGCTCGGGCAACTCAAGCTCGTATTGTTGAAATAATTATAATGGGCAAGTTTTTATTATGGGAAGAGGATGGAGAGATTGCTCTACAAATTCTATCCCTCCTCGCGGAGGTTAAGTCAAGGAAGACTCCTATCCCAATGATCTTGGACGAGACCATAATGGCTTTAGACAGAGTGTCCCTCGGTGTCAGTGACTCTTTCTCTAGGAGTCCACTATTACTCTAGGTATGAATTTTCGCAGCCTTCACTCTCGCCATCTCATTTTTTCTTATTCTTTTTTTATCGTTTTACTTACTACTTTTATTGCCCTAATTTTCGCCTGGACTGCCTTTACGGATTTTCGATCTAGAAGACTGCTTACATTTGCTTAGGCCACCTTTTTGAGTTTTCAACCTAATGAGCTTATTACATTTTTTTTTCTTATATTTTCCTTTTTTTAGATATGGCTATAAGAGAGGTTGGATTTGTTGGTTGTTCTCACTATGGATGTGAGACTTTACTATCCACAGTATCATATGAACCGTCATCTGTCAAGGCTTTCAAGTATTAAGGACACGTGAATGGAGTGTATGTCACATATCACTGCCACTAACATTTATTAGATTTGCCTATGGTGGAGACTTTCACGAGTTACCTTGAGGACCTACGGGGACTCTGTGATTATTATCTCTACTTTGGCATCTGATGCATTTTATGATCCGACCAAAGTGCATTGTTTGTTCAACACTTTTCAGTTCTAAGTGGACTTCCTTCCTTCTTTCATTGAGGATTTGTTATCTTAATGCTTGTTGGATAGGGTAAGGACCATTTGGGCAAACTGCCATATTTATGACCACTATATTGGTGTGGATCCTAGTCCTAAGGATGATACTGACTTCATGGCTTGGTTATGTGACTTTTAGAATTATAAGGACATTTCAATCTTACCAATGTATTAACAAACAATGGAGCTTTATAGAAAAATTTTCATATAGTAATTTTAGCTTAATGACATGTTTGATCAAATTTACTTCAATTATGCAAATGTATTTCCCTTTGAAATTATGCTTAACATGAACCATGTACATTTCACACATTACATATTAATTAAATGCATGATCACTACTTTTAATAATGACACATTACATCATCTGATTGCCTTGCATAATGCCTTCGCCTTGCTAGTCCTTTATCGTTTAGCCTCATTTTCTCTGTTGTAGTTCAACTGTTCTACCGTTGGTCCCTTAGTGTTCGGTCATGCTTTATCAACTTTTACTTTAAATATTTCATCTTTGTGCTCTAACATTTGCCTAAACTGCCCTTTATAATTTTTCAACTTAGTAAGTTATTTTTTCTTTTTATTTATTATTTTTATGCCTTAACTTTTACCTAGGTCACCTTTTTGGGTTTTCAACTTAATGGGCTATTTTTACTATTATTATTTTTTTTTTCTCATCTCACACGAAGTACCTCTCTAGCCTATCTAGGTTCACTAGCTCAATTCAGTGAACTCATGCCCATCCATATCCAATAATTTCACTATGCCACCTGAATAGATATGTTTGAACACATATGGTCCTTTCTAATTCGGCTTGAATTTTCCTCAAGGATCTTTAACTTGGGGCCAAACTACTTTTAGCACCAAATCATGAATCTTTATCATATTTGGCTTAAGTTTCTTATTAAATGTACGAGTGATTCTTGCTTGATACAACTGAATGTAGTATAGAGCCTTTAATCTTTTTTCATCTAGCATAGTCAGCTGCTCGTGTGGAGTCTTATTTACTAATCATTCCTAAAGTAGGTGCATTAACTTATTCTTAAAACATGAAATACTAAAGTGATAATATCATTAAAATTCTATCATGCCATCCATTGTCATTAAAGGACTTTCTTCAATTATTTTGAACACTATGTATCTTATATCACAATATAGTAACTATTTACGACAAAATAAACATGGCTAAACAAGCCAAAATACAAATAGACTACATATTAGCTTAATCTCTATCAGATTGCTAGACAACAACTTCAAAATGCAAATTGGATGTAATCTTTAAGCTACTCTTCCTTAAAGAAAATTTTAATGCCAAGGAGTGAGCTTGCATACTCAGTAAGTAAACACATAATAACATATAATGATACTTTAATCACAAATAACATAACAAACATTTAAATATAAATACTCATAATCATATCCATGCATGAAATAAAGAGGTTTTACTCTTTAATGCCACACATATTATTAAATGTTATAGCCACATAGGTTGTTATATATTATTGCCACATAGGCTATAAATATCATTGCCACATAGACTATTAAATGTTATTGCCACATAAGTTATTATATATTATTGCCACACAGGCTATAGATATCGTTGCCACACATGCTATCATATTTAGTTGCCACACAGACTATAAATATCATTGTCACGCATGTTATCAAATATTGTTGCCACACATTCTATCATATTTGGTTACCACACATGCTATAAATATCATTACCACACAGACAATTAAATGTTGTTGCCACATAAGCTATTCATATTTGGTTGTCACATAGGCTATCATATATTTTTGCTACATCGACTATAAGATTTTTTTGCTTGCTCAACAACATCAAATTTTAGTCTTTCAACAAATCAACTATAAATCTAATAAAATTTCAACAATATAACGACTAATAACAACACTAATAAACTTTGGCAAATCCTTTCATTCCTAAGTCATAATTTATCAATGTCTCATGAAAATAAATAAGTAAATAATATAACAATCCTTTCATCAATGTATTCATCAATATCATCTTATTAAACAATATTTCATTTCATTGAGTATATGTTCATGGCATTTAACAAATCACATGGTTAGTACTATTAGCTATTTACTTATCTCTTCCTTCAAGCTATTAAGCCATGAATGGTCCCAGATTATTTCCAATATTATCTTCAATGCCTCGAGGACCTATTTTAATACACCTAATCAATCCATGATGATAAAGTAAAATTTTCATCTTGTTATGCATATACACTCCAGTAAAATATCATGACCATGGTAGGCTATTTCTATAATTACTTTTGCCTTACAAATCAAAATGACTTGGTTCTTTTTTTCAAATAAACTATACATATATGAGTACAACATATCCAAAATTTAGTCTAAAATATGCACTATATAATATATGGTCAATTTTATAAATTTGTTCTATTTTGAGTGCAATTATACACTAAACAGTCTCATAAATTTAACCATATCTCAAAACATAGAAGTCCAATTTTAAAACTGATTTATATCCAATTATTTAACATATAAATGAACATACTTTTCATGTTTCACATATGCTCCAAATCAGCTTCTAAGATCCTTAAATGAAATGATCAATCTCAAAATTTACAGGCATAAGCAGGTCTAGGATCAGCCTCAATCAAGGAGCCATATCTCTTAGCACATAAAATATCAAGCAAAACCACTTTACAAGAATTTAGATAAGATATAATGCTATAACTTTAATATTTTTCACTTCACCTAATTTCCATTCTAGCCTTATGAAATTATTGAAAAACAGAACTGAGAGCTGAGTAGGTTTCAACAACTAGTCACAATCAAGGGGCCATATCTCTTCGCACACAACATATTTAGAAAAAATGTTTTACAAGAACTTATATGAGGCATAAATCTAAAACTTTCATTTTTTAAACTTTGCCTAATTCATCTTCTAGGCTCATGAAATCATGGGTACAACAATCTACCCTGAAAATAAAATTAAAGGAATTCTCATATCACTGTCAGCAACTTCTCCATATGAATCCTAACTACAATTACTTTATAACTCTTAATATTTGCTCATGATTAACATCCCATAGTGGAGAAATTTCATGGGAGAACAAATATGAAATCGCATACCTTTCACCGAAGCTAGAAAACCTCAGGATTCTTTTTAGTTAACTCAGTTCTTCTTCTTCGTCTTCTTCTTTTTCTTTTTCTTCTTCTTCTCCTTCTCCTTTCTTTCTTTATTTCTTAGCTCTCTTTCTTCTATTGTACCTTCACACATTTTTTCCTCTCTAATATGCTCCTAAAGGAATAAAAATTCCATTTGTATACCACCTTAATAAGACAAAATCATGGTGGATTGTTCCTATTGGTTAGAAGCTTAATTTTCCTCTTTTAATCCCTCTTCTTCGCTCCTTCATCACTTCTATCCATCTACTAATCCCCATTTGCTCCTTATACTTTTAATAAGTTCCAAAACACCATTATTTAAAGTACTAAAACACACACAACATATGAGAATTTGGCATGCCACTATGAAAACATCATATTCATATTCAACTGCAATAATGTAAGTGTTATTGTCATATTTATGTCATGTAATGTATATATTCAAATGTAACATAATTAAAATTCATATGATTTGGATTGAGGATGTTACAATTCTCCGCCTCTTATGGGAATTTCATCCTTGAAATTTTACTTATTAGAACTTTAGAATAGATAGGTATATTGTCATCTCACATGTTCCTCTCCTTCCTAAGTTGCCTCCTTAGGTGAGTGATGACTCCATCTCACTTTAACCTTGGGTATCACTCTATTCCTTAACTGTTTTAGTTATTGATCAAGAATTTCAACTGGTTCTTTATGATAAGTCATATCATTAGACAATTCAATCTTGGCTCTAATAATATATGGTTAGGACCAGACCGATACCTTCAAAGCATAGAAACTTGGAACACATCACGTATCTGGGATAATTCTGCTAGTGATGCTAATCAATATGCCAAAGGCCCAATTCTCTCTATGATCTCATCTGACTTAATGTACCTTAGACTTAACTCTCTTTGTTTGTTGAACCTAATAATGTCTTTCCATGGTGAAAAGTAGTGCAAAAATTCAAACGAGTACCCAAGGCTGTTTGTAAGTTGTTCCAAAAATGAGAAGTGAATCAAAGATCTCTATATGACACAATAGAAATAAGAATTCCATCTAATCTTACAATCTCAGCAATATATATTTTAGCTAGTCTATGGAGTGAATTTATTTGTCGTATAAGCAAGAAGTGTACAAATTTTGTGAGTCTATCCACAATAACCTAAACAACATTATGCCTTTTTTGTGTCCGAGGCAAACCAATAACAAAATCCATTGAAATTTTCTCCCATTTCCATATAAGAATAGATAAAGGATGCAATTAAACTACTGGTGCTTGATGTTCTGCTTTGATCTGTTAGCAAGTTAAACATCTTGATAGAAACTTAGTTATATCTTTCTTAATCATTGACCACTAAAAATGTGACCATAGGTTTCTATACATTTTTGTACTTTTAGGGTGCATAACATATGGTGCATTGTGTGCCTCCTACATAATCTTTGATCTCAAAGCATCAACATCTGGTACATAGACTTGACTACCCATTACTATCATCTCATCATCTCTAATAAAAAAAAAATTAGTCTTTTTACCTTTTTATATCTTCAATGGGATTTTCTACAAATATAGATCCTTCCTCTGAACTTTTTTGATTTTATCATCTATAACAAACTTTAACTAAAGTGTAGCCATTAAAGCTATCACATTCTCAACCTCAAATTTTACATTTAAAGTATAAAGATTAACTCAGGTTGTCAAATTATGACCAATCATACCAGCAACAACATTTAAGGCTTTTCAGCTTAAAGCATCAACAACAACATTAGTCTAACCCAAATGATAATCAATAGTGCAATCATAGTCTTTTAACAATTCTATCCATTTTCTCTGCCTTAGGTTCAATTATCTCTATGTTGGAATATATTTCAAGCTTTTATAATTGGTCAGAATCTGAAATGTCTCTCCATATAAGTAATGCCTCCAAATTTTCAAGGCATGGGCAATAGCTGCCAACTTTAAGTCATGTGTAGGATAATTCAACTCATGAGGCCTTAGTTGTCGAGAAGCATAAGTTGTCACCTTTCCATACTACATCAATACACAACCTAATCCCCGTTATGATGCATCAGTATATACCACCACTTATTGATGGAAATGTCAAAATTGGTACCGTAGTCAATCTCTTCTTCAATTCCTCAAAACTTTGCTAACATTGATCATCCCATTTAAATGCTACATTCTTCCTCAATAAGTTTATCAATGGCCTAGCAATAATGGAGAATCATTCCATAAATTGCTTATAATAACTAGCAAACCCAAGAAAACTATGCACCTCTGATACATTTTTAGGTGGATCCTACTATAAGATGGCTTTCACCTTAGCTAGATCAAGTTGAACACCATGTTTGGACACAACATACCCTAAAAAGACCATTCTTTCCATCAAAAATCGCATTTGTTCAATTTGGCATATAATTGTTTTCCTTTGAGACATGTAATACAATTCTCAGATGTTGCTTGTGCTTCTCATGATTTTATGAGTATATGAGAATGTCATCAATAAATACAATCACAAATTGATCAAGATATTATTGGAAGGATGATTCATTAATGCCATAAATGCTGTTAGTACATTAGTTAACCCAAAAGGCATAATAAGGAACTCAAAGTGACCTTACGTAGTATGAAAAGCAATTTTTAGAATGTCTAGCTCAACGACCCTTAACTACTAATACCCAGATCTCAAATCAATTTTTAAAATAGCATTGCACCTCGAAGTTGATTAAGCAAATCATCAATTCTCAGTAAAGGATATTTATTCTTTATTATTACTCGATTTAGCTGCCTATAATCAATACACAATCACATGTTTCCATCTTTTTTCTTCATAAATAACATAGGTGCCCCCCAAGAAGATGTACTAGGTCAAATGAAACCTTTTTGCAATAACTCTTCTAACCTTTAATTCTTACAGTTACATTGCTACCATTCGACATGGTGTAATAGAAATAGGTGCCAATCCTAGTAAGGTCTTAATATTAAAATCAACTTTTCTATGCGGTGACAAACTCGATAAGTCATTGAGAAATACTTTTGAAAACTCTCTCACTATTTGCCAAACCCAAGTTAAGAGCACTAGTGTCCACCATACTTGCTATAAATGCATCATAACCTTCTTTGATTAGTTCAAAAGCCTAAATAGCTGAGATTAAACAAGTTGGAATAGTTTTGCACTTCCCAACAAATATAACTCTTAGTTGTCTTGATGATCTAATCATTAATTCTTTAGCATGACAATCTAAAACTGCATGATGTTTTACTAACCAATTTATTAATAGAATAACATCAAATTCCTTAAAGTTCATCAATGTCAAATCTCCAAGAAATACAACACCACACACTAGCTTTGGACAAGTTCTACATACTTTGTTTACAATTACACTACCTCCAGCAGACATCAAAACACCTAAGTCATATCTCAAGGATTTAACGTTAGATGCACTTATGATGCAAATTCTAAAGACATAAATGAATGTGTGCATCTTGGGTCTATTAAAATATAAGCATCTAATTCACAAATAGAAATTATACTAGAAATAACTTTGAGAGTTATTGGAGCCTCTTGACGAGTGATAACATAACCTCTAGCTTGTGGTTAAGGATGGGCTGACTGTCCACTACTAAAAACTGAAGTTATTCCACCATGTCCTCTTTTACCTTTACCTCACCCTCTGTCTCTACTGGTGTCATGAACATTCTCCCCAACATTGCTATACCCAACTACTTGAGATTCCCCTCTAGTCAAACCTGCCATTGGACAATCTCAACTCATATGGCCTAGCTGTCTACAAGTATAACAAGTAAGCCTTTTAGGTCTCCAACATTCTCCAAAATGAGTTCTTCTACAATTAGTACAAATTGGGGCTACATCTCTACCCTTATGTCCACTAGTCCTCTCCTACTTTCTGAGGCTTCAAAACTACCATAGCCACCTCTACTCGATGCCACTAAAACTAATCTACCAGGCTAACTCTGTCCTCTACCACTTTGATTTCTAGTAACCCCTTGAAATTTTGACCCCTTAGATGATGTGAAACCACCTCTTTTTGTTGCTTTATTTGGTTATCCACTCCACCCTGCATAATTTCTCTTCCTTTTTGCCTTAATTGCATTCTTCTCTTAGATCACCTCCTTAGCTCGAATAGTTGTTGCTAATAATGCAATATAATTGGTTGGCTTGACTACTAATCAATCTTGAATTTCTAACCTCAATCTCATCTCAAATTTCTAGCTTTTTAATTCCTCTGTAACTACATACTCTTGAGTATACCTTAAGATTTTAACAAAATTGTACCTCATAAATTTGTTGTTGTCATATCATTTTGCTTCAATTGAAAAAACTCCATCTTCTTCTTATCTAAGCATATTGCTAGTGCATGTTTTTTTACAAACTCCCTTAGAAAATCATCACATGCCAAAGTCATCGGTTGAGCAGTGCTACCTAGAATAGTCTCCCACTAATCTATGGCATTCTTTTAAAGCAAAGATATTTCATACTTCAACTTTTGCTCTGGTGTGCATTCGTGCCTGTTTAAGATTCTCTCAGTTCTTTTAAGACACTTCTCAGCCTTAGCAGGATCTTTAGTGCCCTCAAAGTCAACTGCCCTTTGCTTCCTCAATCCATCATAATTCTTATCTATAACAGGTCCTGTATAAGCTTGTGTTGTAAATCTCTGCATCATCTTAGAAAACTACATGATATTTGGGTTTACACCCATAGCTGAATTATTTCCTAACATTTTAAGATTCTTTGCAACATGGTCAACATGGTTACGTGCATGAACAAGCTTAATAGACTTATCTCTAACCTCTAGGCCAATATCAACTCTACCAGGTGCATCCATACTCATTATGCCAATGCATGTATGTATTAACACAATGCAAATATCATATGCAACATATTCATATTACACATCTCTACATAATCGTTTCCCCACTCTAATACCACTAAAATATGGTATTCCATTTACTATTCATTCCTAAAGTAGGAGCATTAACTTATTCATAAGACATGAAATACTAAAGTGACATAACATCATTAGAAATTCTCTCATGCCATCCATTGTCATTAAATGATCTTTCTCCAATTATTTTGAACACTAGGTATCTTATATCACAACATAGTAATCATTTACAATAAAATATAGATGGCTAAACAAACTAAAATACAAATAGACTACATACTTGCCCAACTTCTATTAGATTGCTAGACAGTAAATTCAAAAATGCAAACTAGATGCAATCTTTAGTCTACTCTTCCTTAAAGAAAATTTAATGCAAAGGAGTGAGTTTGCATACTCAGTAAAGAAAATTTAATGCAAAGGAGTGTGCTTGCATACTCAGTAAGTAAACACATAATGATACTTCAATCACAAATAACATAATAAGAATTTAAATATAAATAACTTATCATCATATCCATGCATAAAATAAAAAGTTTTTACTCTTAAATGCCACATAGGCTATCAAATCTTATTGACATATAGGTTGTTAGATATTGTTGCCACATAAGTTATAGATATCATTGCAACATAGACTATAAAATATTATTGCCACATACGCTATCATATATTGTTGCCACACAGACTATCATATATGGTTGCCACATAGGCTATAAATATCATTCACACAGGCTATCAAATTTTGTTGCTACATAGGCTATCAAATGTTATTGTCACATATGTTATCATATTTGGTTGCAATATAGGCTATTAAATGTTTTTGCCACATAGGCTATCATATATTATTATCACACAGGCTATAAGATTTTGTTACTTGTTCAACAACATCAAGTATTAGTCTTTGAACAAATCAATTATAAATCCTACAAAATTCCAATAATATAACAATTAATAACAACACCGATAAACTTTGAAAAATCATATCATAACATACTTTCATTCCTAAGTCATAATTTATCATTAATAAGTTCAAAAACATCATTATTTAAAATACTATAACATGTGCACAACATATGACAACTTGTCATGCCACTATGCAAACATCGTATTCATATTCAAATGCAATAATGTAAGTGTTATTGTCATGCTTATGCCATGTGATGCATATATTCAAATATAACATAATTGAAATGTATATGATTTAGGTTGAGGATATTACAACTTGAATGTATTTCTCAACCATTGTTACTCATGAATATTGTATTCAACCAGCATTATTATGTATACCAAAGAATAAGGCGTCATCCTTATTATTGTCCTCACCATAGTTTGATAACCCTACAATGCAAATGACTTATTCTCTGACTAGTATTTGTAGGTTTCAACCATTTTAACAAGGATATTTTGGATATTCTTGTTAGTTGTCTTAAATGCCCTATTAGCTTGTGGCTTGTATGGTGACGATTTGTGGTGGGTCACCCTATACTTATCCAAAATTATCCTAACCTTTGCTTGATATGGACACTATTATCAGTAATGATGTGGTGTGGTACACCATATCAACAAATTAGATTTTTTTGATAAGTTGAGCCATTTGCTCTGTCTTCAACTTACTGAATGCTTCAACCTCTACCTATTTTGTGAAATGACCTACCACCATAACAATGTACTTATGCCACCTTATAGAAGCTAGCCTGATTTCTCCAATCAAATTGATACCCTAAGTTGCAAATGGCCAAGGTGAAGTCACATTTTATAATTTGGCCAGTGGCAAATGATTAAGGCTATTGTGACCCTAGCATTTATGATAACCCCAAACCATTCAAATAAAATCCTATTCCATAATGATCCAATAGTAATTGATTCTTGCAATCTTTCTTCCTAATATCTTCCCATTCATGTGGCAACCATAAAATCCTTATGTGCACTTCCTTCATGACCATACTTACTTCTTCTTTTGTCAAATTTCTCAAATGGATCCTATCTGGCATTCTTTGTACACCACATTGTCATAGATTATAAATTACGACACTAATCTCTGAACCACTCCTTATCTCTTCTTTCGGTTCTCTCAAGGTACTTGTCACCTTCTAGATACCTTTGCACACCATGGTACTAAAGGTAATTCTTCATCGAAACTTACCCCACACATATGTTGATATGACAAAACATTATGGATCTGAGTGTGATAAGTGGCTTTAATGGCATTGTCTTTGGTCCATCCCTAACAAAAACCAAGGTTGCTAAAGCATCAACCATCGCATTCTCCTTTAGCGGCAGGTGACAGAATATGATCCTCTAAAAATTATGTACCATCCTTTTTAAATGCTCTAGGCACATACTCAATCATTCTTCTTTTAATTCCTACTCTTTTGTCACCTAAGAGATAACCAATAATGAATCCCTAAACACTTCAGTGGTTTTAACCCTCATTTGCATCAAAAGTTTTAGCTTGATTGCATAATTTTGATACTTAGCCAAGTTATTGTTTACTCTAAAATCAACCTTTGTGACCATAAGGAAAAGTTCTCCTTCTTATGACATCAATATCACACCTAGCCCATCAAATTATATTCTCCAACCTAACGGCTCGAACACACCAATCCTTTATCAGCGAATTGGGAAAGTTTTGGTTCTCCTTCTTCAAGAGGTTTCATTCCAAATATTATGTGACTGCTCAACCTTTAATCACTTTCCTAGTCACATATTTAATATCAAACTTGATCAACAATATTAGCCACTTTACTAATATTTCAGCATGACAAAAGGGCATTGTGTAGGTATTTGATAAGGTCAAGTTTTGAGACCACCTTTTATGAAATATGATTAGAAATAATGCCTTAATTTATTCATGGCCTATGCCAATGCTAAACAGGTCTTTTCCACTTGGTTGTACTTTTCCTTATAAGGAAATAACTTCTTATTGGATAGTACATGACATATTCATTCCCTATTTCTTCCTCCTAGTACATGACATATTCATTCATTCCCTATTTCTTCCTCTTAAGCTAGCGTCACACCCATGAAATTTTTTGCCACTATCAAATACAAAATTAATGACTTTTTTAGCCTCGAGGTTTTAGTACTAGTGGGTTGGTCAAATACTCCTTCATCCTCTCAAAGTCTTTTTGGGACTGCTCATTCCACTTCACCAATTGGTCTTTTCTTAACAACCTGAATATTGGTTTGTAGATAAGGGTAAGTCTTGCTATGAACTTGCTAATATATTATAAGCAACCTAAGAAACCCAAGACCTCCTTTTTTTGTCTTTAGTGCAAGCATGTCTTGAATAGCCCTCGCTTTGTTTGAATCCACTTTAATGCCTTTCTCACTTACCATATGTCCCAATAACTTTTGAAGGTGACTTTAAACACACATTTTTAGGATTTAACCTCAAGTTATACTCATAAACCCTTTTCTAGAACTTCTATAGGGCCTCAAAATGTCCTTCTTTTGTCTCAAACTTACCATCATGTCATCCATATACACTTCTACCTCTTTATTGATGAAATTGTGCACAAATTTACTGTCATCCATTAATAGGTTGCTTTCACATTCTTTAACCTAAATAACATTGCTTTTATAGCAATATGTCCCTTATTCTATGATAAAGGTCATCTTTACCTTGTTTATGATAGACATAAATATTTGATTATATCCAGAGAACCTATCCATGAAGGAATACATGACACACATCATGACATTATCTACCAATACATCAATATAAGGTAAAGGAAAGTCATCTTTCTGGTAGGCCTTATTCAAATCCCTATAATCCACACACATCTTTACTTTCTCATCTTTCTTCGATACTGAGACTATATTAGCTAGCCATTCAACATAATCCACTATCTCTAAAAATTTGGCATTTAATTGCTTCACCATTTCTTCCTTAGCCAACTAAGTCCACTTAGGTCTCATCCTCTTATGTTTTTATTCTACTAGTTTCATGCATGGGTATGTCAAAATTCTATGTTTTACGATTCCCCTATCAACTCCTGACATATCTTCATACGTCTAGGCAAAGACCCTCTGATACTTCCTAAGCAGCTGTACAAATTTCCTTCGCTCCTTTAGCATGACATCACTAGAAATGAGTAAGATTTTTAGATTTTCCTTTATAGCAAGATTAAATGCAGTGATATGTACAAAAATTAATGTTAAATATGCTTATGAAATAATGCATGATATACACACTACCATCAGGAAACACATCACACATAAGCAAATTCATCATTCATTGCCTTAAACTTAGAGAGGAATGCATCATCATCTTCAAAGAGATTAGAAACAAGGACATCAGTAGTATAACAAAAATAAATTTCATCTAGTTGGTTGGTCGGAGTTTTATTTGCTTGAGCCCTTTCTTGTTCTTCATCTTTCCTATCATCGATCAAAACCTTATGTAGGATCTGGCTCTTTCTCATCTTTCGTACTAGCAATAGCTTTGACAACTCCTTCAAAATCTATTTTATCTGATCATATCCTAATTCAATCTTCAGAAAGTTCTCTCAAAGTGTTGTACCATCTAACATGGTTGGCTTGGTTTTCACCACATAACCCTGGATCTCCCCATTACCTACTTTGTCAATGGAGTTTATAATCATTTTCTTAATATCCTCCAAATTTATCCTTGTATAAACAATTTTAATGAACTTGCACAGCCTAGTATACTTTCATTATGAGTCCACAAATGGTATATTTGGCTTCATTAGATCATATCTCTTATTTGCACGATCCTCCCCAGTGGCTTAGAAATTTTGATCTAGCAATTATTGATCCTACTACTCATTAGTGATCTTCTCTTTATCATCCCATGGCCATGTAGATTGAAGACCTTATAAAACCATAGATTGACTTGACTCTTGTTGTTCTCTGTCTTCGTAACCTGTTTGCCTTTCTTCTTTCTTTTTTTCTTTTCATTCTCCTCCTCTGATGCATCTCGATGATTCTGATAACCAAATTTACCCATTCCCATATGGAAAAAAGGCCATTTTAAGCTCATATGCATCATCATCTAATTGCTTCTCAATCTCAATGGTCTTTTTCCCAACCTTTTTAGTGACTTCTCTTTCATAAAGAAATCAGACAGTGGTTCATGAAGATTCCTTACTTCTAATTTTGTGCCTTTACCATGGTACCTAAGTCTTCTTCGAGTAGTTTGAGTAGGAGTTTCAAGAAATTTTGACATATTAGTGGAATTATTCCCTAACCCCTGGCCCAATAGAAAGTTCATATTCTTCATTATACTTATTGCCTTTAGGATCAACCCACTTATTAGTGACTTTGGCAACTTCAAACCCTCTAAGGTGTAGAACAACGACACTCAGTGCTAACAAAATTTCTCCTACCTTTGTATAAATAGTCACTATCTCTCCTTTATAAGGAATCTTAACTTGCTAATGCACAATAGAAGACACACCTCCTTAATGAATGATACTGTGATCTTCCCAATAAAAGTGAAAAAGTGATAAGAATATGCAAGACTATAAATTCTACCATCGCCTCTATAACTCTTGTCTTTACCATAGTTTAAACATATCAAAATCTAGCCTCTTACTATCATTATAGGCCCTAATGATATTGTCTGGTGCCTCTAAGTTTTTCTTTGACAACCTAAACTTATGTAATAGCTTTAAAGGGCAGATGTTAATTCTGGATCCATCATTAACCATCACGCATAGAGTGCACTTTCTTTTTACCTCAGCCCTAATGAATAGAGCCATATTATGATCCATTTTTTTTTTATGGTAGATCTTCATCCTAAAAGATGATTTTTCTTTTATGGTTGGCCAAAGCAATAACATCTTTTGAAGTGGCTTTACTGTAAATGATTAGGTTGGACAAAACTTCTACCTTCACTTTCTTATGTTTTTAAAAAGTAACGAGTAATTCCCATACACTAATCTAGTCAGTCATCTTCTTCAACTATTTCACGATCTGGTTCTCATGGCTTTTCTTTCATAACAAGCCCGTCCATCTTCTTTTTAACATTTGGTTCCTTAGGTGCATCTCTATCAAAGTAATACTTCTTGCTTCAAGTTACTTGGTTCACTTGGTCCCCATCTTGTTCTTCATTGCTTTGCTCTCGTAGCTTGGTTATCCTTTCCACTTTTGCCTCCTTTAATTCCTCATCTGAACTTTCCTAAAGTCTAGGATAAACAAAAAAATAGGAATTTGTTTTGAGAATAATCTTATAAGAAGGTATGAAGATGGTGATTCTTCATTTAGTCTTCCTAGCCAACCTTCAAGCAAATGTGTCTTTCTCGTCTAATATGGACCAAGCTTGACCTCTTCTCCTCCTCAAACTAAAATAACTCAACCCACCAAATCCTAAAACACCTTTACCTATTACAAACAAGCCTTGAAATAGGTCAGGAAAGAATCTTCTTTTTCTCCCATTCAAACACTAGAACCATCTCTACCAATGCCCCAAGTCTGCATGTATAAAAGTTTTCCTCTACATATGAAGAAAAATTCCCACCTTTGGTTGATCATGAAAACCTTACAACTCAAGTGAGAAGTTTGTCATCCATAAAAAACCTACTACAGTTGAACCAAAAAGATAACCTCTCACTATCAGTCTTGCTAAAGTAGTTCTAAATTAGCAATCAGAAAACACTTAAGCATAAAATTGTCTTTTCAAAGAGATAAAGATGAAGGTAGAACAAGTCACTATCCAAGTTCATCAAATAGATTCAAAACTCTTAGGTCATAATATTATACAAATAACATAAATATTAAGAGGACATGTGCTTAAAAAGGGATTATTGTATAATGTCTAATTGTGGCATTAGTCATAATTGTTTTTATGTTATGTGAATATTACTAAAAGGTAAGTGCTTAGGAAGGGATTGTTATGTAATGTCCAATTGTCGCTCTAGTCATAATTGTGTTTATGTCATGTGTATAATGGTATTAGAGCCCTCGAATATTATGAAGAATCTTAGGTTAATAGATGATTAGGTTGAAGGCTACCCACTCAATCTATGGAAACTCCAATCTTTGAAACCTTTTCTTCTTAGTATATTGCTATTGCCCTATTAACTATAACTCTACCTCCACCTCCCACCTTCAAACGAAGATCCTCAAACAAAATAGACTTCCTTTATGAGTTAAGCTACATCCTAGACTCATAAAAAATTTAAGACACCAGTGTTCTTTTTTTAAACCCTTATGATACTTTTTCAAAGAAAAAAGGATCTTGGACTTGATCTATCAGAACTATAATAAGACGATCTAAACCTATCAAAGAGTATGTCCAATCTTCTAGCTTTGACTAATGTATAATTTGAGCTACTAGTGAAGAACAATTCATTTGTCTGGAGATCCCTCCAAAATTTCTCCACTGATGGATTTCTCAAGGCTATACAAATATCCATTTTAGAGCAATTAGATTGGCTCTTTCTTATCATGGAAGAAATGGCTTACCTATCTTTGTAAGAATTGCTCTTCTGGATACTCAATATCTATAGTACCAACATGCATTCATTGGTACTATAGAAACATCTCTCAATGCAAGATATTATGTTTACCTTTTATCCTAATTTTAATATGGCTTTTAATGATCCTAATGTTTTATTTGCATTAAAGGTCTAAATTTAAATTTTTGGGGCTCCTCAAGTAGCGTTAGCCATTGTAGCTTATTTACACTATTAAATGATATACAAGATCCAAAACCATGTTCTGGATCTCTCTATGTCCTAATCAAATGATGCCTTGCTCATTTTATCCAACTCTCAGAATGCTCTAACTTGCATTCATGTACCCAAATAGATAACAAGATAGAAATGACTCTATCTTTTATCAAAAAAATGGGTGACCAGTTATGAAAAAATTCATAAGACAATTGCAATCTACAAAACCTATCTTTTGACGAAGGTCTGTTGGCATAGTAAAAAAGAGATTTGAGAAATCCTCTTCTCCCTCTTCATTTACTCCCTCAATTTTCACTATTTAGTTTATGATAAGTCCATACCATCCAAAGGAAGATCTTCTTATTGTCTATTTTGAATAGATGGAATGCCAATTTATGCGTTTAAAAGAGATGAACACTATTATTTTGACACCTACTACTATATGAAGAAGAATTCCTACCTTTGGTTAATCATACAAACCTTACAACTAAAATGAGGAGTATGCCATCTTTTTTTTAAAAAAAAATCTATTGTAATTGATCTAAAATGATAGCCTCTCACTATCAGTCTTGCTAAAGCAGTTCTAAATTAGCAATCAGAAAATGCTCATGCACAAAGTCATCTTCTCAAAAATATAAAGATGAAGGTATAATAGGTCTCTATCCAAGTTCATCAAATAGATTAAAAACTCTCAAGTAATAAAAAAGATGTTCATTCCCTTATACTTTTATTACAGTTTTAGATTGATGAAAGCATCATGATTTGATGAGAATGATGAAGAAAAAGACATGTTTTATTAATTTTAATAAAAAAGTTATAGAAATCTAGAGACTTAAAGATCAACTTTCTCAAATTGAGAAAGACATGAAGAGGAAACACTCTAACCTTTTGCCTTTTGATTTCTTTAAACCACCCTCTTTAACAATCCCAATGTTCTCTCCTTACCAAACCATATTAACACTAATACCTACCCCTTTATATGCTCTAACCATAACTAATCTTGAATAGATGGGATTAGCTACTAATCTTTTTAATAAAAAATTAAGATTAGAAGAATTCCCTATGAATCTTAAACCCGCTACCAAGCCAAAGACTCATACTTCTATGCAAATGTCCTCTTCTATAAGATCCATAGAAAAACCCCTTTTTAAGATAGGAGAACCTACCAAAAACATGATGATAAACCTAATCACTACCTTCTTAGACAAAATTGCTCTATAAATCCCATCCTTCTTTATGGTTCAATCCTTTATAAGGTAAACAAAAATTTCAAATTCTTCATCATACTTAGAATATTCAAATCAAATATATATAGTTGTTGAAGAAGAATTGTCCTCCTAGATTGTGGTCAATCCATCTCCAACACCATAACTATAAGAATCGTTAACCAATCCTCCTTATATTGTTGATCCACTAGAAGAATAGATATATAGACTCTTCAACATGAAGTAGCCATATGTTTCTAGCCATATAGGACAATGGTTTGATTTTAGTGATATCTCTCCACTTGATTATAAAGATAGACACTAGGTGTTCTAAGCTTAGATCAAGAATCAAATGAAAAGGCCATAAATGAATTTAAGAAATTTCTTAAAGAATTTTTCACAAGAGTCATAGGAATGTTACAAAATTGGTATATGGCCCTTAATGAGTATGCAAACCTTCAGCCGATATAAGCAAATAGTGTCAATGAATTTCTAGTGAACATTCTTTATGAATTTATGGGTAGAGTTCAAGATGATATTGAGTAGCTCACAAAGAGTACTTTAAAATGAGATGTTGCTCCCTACAGAAAAAAATACTTAGATATTCATTTTCAACAAATGTTTAAAAAATTTTACCAATTCAGCGGTTTCTCCAATCCTGACATAAAATAGGCTTTCATACCCTCACTTCCTTAGACTTTGGCTATGTCAATGCAAAGCTTGATTCAACAGAAAGATAAGTAGCTCAATGATCTTACTCTCGGAGAAATCTATTAAATAATGTTGAAGGCATTAGAAAGACTATGTGAGCACAAAAGGCTCATAGTCCAAATGATGCATAGATAGAAAGATCCCTCTCTAAAGATGTCCTACAAAAGGCCTGATTTGCTTGTCAATTGTAATGGTGATTCAAAGAATTTTTATTATCCTTCAAAGAAAAAGAAGTATTATTTCAAAACATAAGGCTATCATTCCAAGAGAAGATCTTCATTAAAGAAATGGTAATTCTTCATAAAGAAAAAATATAGTGGAAAATTTTTTTGATAGATGTTATCTTTATGGCAAGAAATGGTATTATGCAAAAAAAATAAAAATTGCCTAAATAAGCCAAAACATACAACAAAAATGATCCAACAGATTCAGATTTCTATTACAATTGACATTGAATATGCAAATATTAAATCTCTTTTCTCTATTGATGATGATACTTGTCTAGGAATAGTCTTTGCCATTCCATACTATTCAGCCTCAAAAGATAAAATTGACTAGGAATTCAGTGGCCCTTTCCACTTAATTACTATATCACTCAACCTCTCTTATGTCCTATAGATTTGCTAGACCAATACAAAATTGATGCTGATCATCCCATTCCACTGGCTTATGTTCATATTCTTCTAAAAAAATATGCAAAGCCAATTAATTTGGTTGCATTCATAGGCATCCATGCTCACCTTTCCATCCTAAATCCTAAGGTCCTTCCATTAAAATACTAGAAGCCTCATAAGTAGTATTCCAAGGTTGCTAATGGTGAAATTTTCTATACCAATCTTATAACTGCCTCACCTGTTACAATCCAATTCTTTCCTAAAAGTCAGATTCACACCTACCTTCTTGAATCCATTTTACTTGATAAAGATCTAGTTATTGGATTTGATCTCTGTTGGAAGATATCTAAACACAAAGTTCTTCCTATAAATCTCAAATTAAAAAACTATTTCTAGCCTTACACCATAATATCCTTCATGTTCATGGCCCAAACACTTTCAGCCTAAATACCACCAACTTTTACCTTAATCCAAAAAGACATCCAAGCTCATTGTTGTGCTGATAGTCATATCGAATTCTTATCTAAGCATTATAACCCATTATGGACTAATCCATACTTTTTTATTTCTTTACCCTTCAAACAAAATGAAGACATCAACCTAACAAAAACAACTCACCCAAGAATGACATTAGAAGATTTGGCCTTAGCCTATCAAGAATTCTCTTAACTTTTATCCTGAAACATTATGGAACCAACCAAGTCATATTGGACTTATCAAACTTTTATTGTCAATAAAAGATCTCATAAGTTTGTGGCAAGAAGAGATTAGTCATTAATTATCAACCTTTAAATCAATTTTTAAAGGATGATAAATTTTCTCTTTCAAAGATCTCATCTTTGTTCACTTACTTATTAAAGGCTAAATATTTTTCTAAGTTTGATCTTAAAGCAGGATTTTGGCAGCTAGTTAGCAAACTAGAAGATCATCACTAAACAAACTTTTATATTCGAAACAAACATTATTAATGGAAGATTATGTCAATTGGTCTCAAAGTTGCTCTATAGATGTTCCAAAAGGCAATGATCAAGATCGATGGATCAATCCCATACAGTGCTTTGGTTTACATATATGATATCCTATACTCTTTTCTTTAGATCAGTTATCACATCAACAAGTACTTACTTAGTTTGTTGATCTCATAAAGAATTATGGTGTCATGCTCTCATCCATTAAAATGCACACCTAAATAGAAATTGAATTTCTTGGAATGATTTTACAAGATGGCTAATATAAGTTAGGACCCCATATTGGCGCAGAATTATTAAAATTCCTAGATAAGGATCTCTCTTATAAGTAAATCCAACAATTTCTTAGAATTGTAAATTACCTCAGAGACTTTGTTCCTCACTTCACCAAAAAAGAAAATCCACTCAGGATGATGCTAAAGAAAGATCTCCCTCAGTGGTCAGAACAATAGATAATAACTGTAAAGGTATTTAAAGAATAGATGCAAAAAAATTCTACCATTTTTATAGATTCCTTCAACAAGAAAAAGGATTTTACAAACAAGTGCTAGTGATCACTATTTGAGAGATATTCTTCTTAAGGAACAAGACAAACAAAAAAGAATATGTGCTTTTGCAAGTGGAAAATTCAAAGACTAAGAACTCCATTATCATTCCACTTTCAAAGAAATCTTATCTATCAAAAATGGAATAAAAAAGTTTGAATTCCACTTCATTAAGCATCATCTCACTATCGTCATGGATTGTTCATAATTTTCAAAGATGCTAGAATTCAAAGGAAAAAATTTGCCTCATCCACAATTACTAAGATGGAAAGAAAGGTTTAGCAAGTACACTTTCTGAGCATATAAAAGGTGATAAGAACCTGATCCTAGATTTCTTATTAAGTCCATAAAACATTTCTCTTGTCCACCCAATTAAGACCATTCCTTTTTTTTTTTATGGCTTTCTCTTCATCAAAACCATAGCCCTGCTTTAAAATAGAGGCACCTCTAAAAGTTCAATTCCTAACCACATATACCAACTCACTGAGCTTACTAAAAGACAAATCTCTTCCTACAAGTCTTTCCTCATACAAAAAATTAGGCCAACTTACCTCAACATCTTTAGTTTTTAGCCATATACCCATTCCTTAAGGTTTACACCTTCTTATATTTTTCTACAGAAATAGGGTGTTACTAGAAATGGCCAGAAGAATTTTTTTTGTCTTCTATGGTATCTTTGTCATCTCTACACCATAACAGTGGCAATTTGACCTATACTTTTGTTCTTATCTAATAGAAACAAAAGAGCAGCACATGATCAATCCTCATATGGTGACTTTCCTTGAATGGTTTCAGCCTTTGGATCAATGGATTTCATTTTATACTGTAAGGTTCAAGCATTATGGTTTGCAGTTACATTTGGAAAAAGGATCATTCTTACATTTCACTAGCCTTGTTTTGTTAACAAATCAGGTTTTAGACCATGCCAATACTCTAAGTCTATGGAGAAAATCAGTTCTCACTATATAATCATGATATATTTAACCATTATAATGAATTTTGAGAACTTCATAGACATATGTGCCTATAGAATAAAGTTATTCCAAAATAAATATGGCCTCCATTATTTGAAGATGCTCAATGGGACTTTTTCCCTTATAGTTATCCTAAAGGCTTAATGGCAAGCAAAAGATCATGGTGTGAGTCACTATTTTAACCAAGCCCCCCAAGTGATGTCCCTGACAAGGACTATATCCCAACACCAGATTCTTAGGACCCATATGCATGTTATACTGAGTATAAGGAATCAAATCTTATAGATAAAAATTCCATCAATAGTGATGACTTAAACTACTAAAATATGAAGATGTCACCATTTCGTGAGCCCATCATCAAGTGGCAAACAGTTGGCGTCCTATATTACTTTGCCCCATGTGATTATCTTGAATAATATGTGTAATATGTATCCAACTGTAAAAAATAAAGTTTCTATGTGTGGTGTGATAGTAAAGCATAAGAGTATATACTTTACTTTAGTTTGTTTTTCTCTTAGATAAGATTTGACGTTATCTTAAAGATCTTTGTATCTAGCTCTTTATATAAAGAGCTTGGAGTGTATTTGCAAAGGCGAAAAACCCTTACCACCAACACTGCGTTCTATCAATAACATATGGCTTTCAAAAATCTTTCTAGCCTAAAGCTTTTCCTCTATCCCTATGATTTTTTTCCATCTCAAGATCCATAATTTTACTATTATCCCATAACATAAATACTAAGAGGATAGGTGGTTAAGAAGGGACTATTATGTAATGTCCAATATATTAGTCATAATTAGGTTTATGTTATATGATGGCAAGGTCCTTTGGTACTTCTTCAATGATCGCCATGACAACCTCTTAAGACACCCCTAAATCTATCATAAATACCCCTTGATTAAGAGGTGGGGCATTATGATAGTTTGAGAAAGGGTTTGCTCTTATGCTTGGTCTCCCTAGGTTTGGTGGTACGATCATCTTATTATCGATGAGGTCCTAAATCTTGTGTCTCATCTTGTAACAATCATTAGTACTTTCTCCCACTCCTTCATGAGAAGCAAGTGGGTTTTGAGGCAACCTCAATGCTAAAGGCTTTAATGTTCTCTTCTTTTGTAATCTCTCAAACACCTTAGAGAGAGGCATCCCCTTATCTATAAAATGTCTCGGTGCCCTAACTACATTCACATCAACTATCTTTCGCTCTTTAGCCTGAGGCAATGATGAAACATTTCTCCTTCCCCAATATTGCCTCTTTGACTTATACTCTAATTACTCGCCTTGCAAACCAACCTCTCCAAGGTCCTTAAAATTTCTTACCAACATGCCCCTAATTTTAGTCCCTATACTAGGTAACATCCCATTGACAATCATCTGAACTTGTTCACTTTTGATTGGTCTAGTACTGGCATTAGAAGTCATTTTCTTCCATCTTTTGATGTACTTATTGAAGATTTCGTTAGTCTTCTACTTGAAAAATTTTATATCCGGTACAATAACCTTTAGGTCTAAATTATAGGCATAATGCTTTTCAAAGCTTTTGTCAACACTTTTCAATCCTTCTTAATAGCCTTTAGCTAATTAAAATATCAAGTCTTAGCAGACCCTTCTAATGACTGCTCAAAAAGCTTTAACATGGTGTTCATGGTTCTTTGTATTTTGAGTTCCTATGAACTTCTAGAGCTTGAGCATGTGAAAATTAGCTACAAGCTTTCTAAGTCTACGAGCAAGCAATTCCTCAATATCTATTCCCCTCTTTAAGGCTTTAGTGCCTAAAGCCTTTTGTATTTTCTCTAATTATTTGGCAAAATCATCAAATCAAGTACTTTCCTTCTTACTCTCTATGGGTTTGTCTAAAATAGTAGTAGTGTTTCCCATTTCCCTAATAAACTTATTTTCATGATACTCTTTCATTCCAAAAAGATCATTATCGATTACCACAAGCTAGAGTGCTTCCATAGGCATTTTCCCTTTATCATTTTTCTAGTAGAGGCATCTCATTTCTTCATAATCTCATTAACATGTTTGTTCATCTCCTAGACAATCTTTTTGTGCATCTTACAATTAAAGTCTCCATCATCTTATCTAAGATATTTAGGGGCATGGTTAGCTCCATCAGTGGATCAATTCTTTAGATTGGGCTCGGTGTCTTACTCATCCTAGCAAACTGGTTACCCCTTCTCTTCCATAAAGGTTTGGATGGAGCTATAATGCTACGAGACAAAGGTTATTAACATGATGCATGTACAAGTAATCAAAGCATGTATGTGTGATATGCATGATATGCACACATCATTTGTAAAAGATTCTTCTAACCTTATTCCTCCCACACATAAGTTCTAGCGGCTCTATCCTATAAGAGGTCTCATTCTTTTACCAACAAGAGGTATAAAATGTACGAGGTCGCCGCATACTAAGGAAAGGTCAAAGTCTCAAAAGAATATACACCAAAGGACTACACCATTACAATAAAGAATCTCTATTGCGTTACTCATAAAGGAATATATAAAAGGAGAAATGAGGATGTACATAATCATTCTTTACATAGCAAGGTAGGGTATACATAAATACTTATATGAGAGTTATTTATATCAAGGGAAGTGGGATAACATCGTGCTTATATTGAGGGATGCCTAATTGTGTTCTTTGAAGAACCTCAACCCTTTCTTAAAAGAAGAAATGTAAATAAAAGTTTGTCCTACTCTAAGGTGCTAATGACACTTATACGTACCTATTAGCTGAAATTGTTGTTGAAGTTGATGTCTCTCATAAGCTTAAGGGATGGCTATTGTAACCCTTCATTTAATATATCTAAGGTACTAGGCTTATAAGTGATAAGGCCTCCTCACAATCTCCTAAGTCTAAATAGAGCTTGAGTCTTAAATTTGGAGAATCCATTAGTTTATCAAAGGGCAAATCGAGTGCATATGGTGAAGTGTAGAGGTTATGTGAATGCAAGTGAACTAATGAATAATAGGGTTTAAAAGTGGCAAAGTGAACTAGAGATTAATGGCAAAGTCAATTTTGAAGTCACCAATAGAGTTACCATTGTGAGCGCTACAATCTTAGGGTGTAGTTGTACTCAAATGAGTGAAATCTTGCTTGCAACTCCATTCTTTTATTGATCAATAGGGATCAAAAGGATAAGAGAACTTACATCAGTAGAAACCTAAAAAAATGGCACATGTTAGAATCAATAAGGTATCCTTTAGGCCTTGCGCAAGTTTGAAGCCTAATCTCCAAAATGATGGTCATTGGGGAACCAAGGTGGGATAATACATTGGTATCATCCTTAAGGATTTTGAAGTTGCCAATTGACTTTGGTCAAGACAAGAATCTAGGCAAGGAAAAGGAAATAGGGGTCATGCATCGTGGTGAAAGGAGTAACATGTATATCCATCACACAACATGCATATGTCAAAGGGGGATAGGGATATGTGATATGGCATAGGGTGAACATGCATAGCCACACAACATATCCCATGTATATTCTATCCAAGGGAGTGGGGTCATGCATCATGGTAGGGGGTATAACATACATCTCCATACATCACATGTAACCATCAAAAGATCTAAGACCAAGATTCAAGGTCTAGCTTAAACAAGCACCTACACCTAAAGAGAATCCACAAGTTAGTAACTAGTCACAAAATTAAGCAAATTAAAATAAATCAAATAGATAAGGCTCACATTACCATATTTCCCATGTCAAGTTTCCTAATGCATGTTTCTAAGTATATAATCATAAGCACCCTAACATCATATAAAGAGCAATATAGTACCATAAC
Organism: Omphalea diandra; assembly: GCA_949677035.1. Lineage (NCBI taxonomy): Eukaryota > Viridiplantae > Streptophyta > Magnoliopsida > Malpighiales > Euphorbiaceae > Omphalea > Omphalea diandra. The sequence continues at coordinate 4,791 of CATIWR010016906.1, read as the reverse complement.
ACAAATGCATATATAATAGAAGACAAAGAATAATAAACATGTAAAGTAAAACACTTAGAGGATTTTCAATGGCCTAAGGATAAAATAATCACAAGAGAGATCCTAGGGTCATTAAACCCTCACCTCTTTTACTCTCAAAGAGCATGACATCCACCAATACCCTTAACCACTTGGAAGGTTAAAATATCAATCATATAGGGAAAGTTATAAAGGCCAAAACAAATATATAATAGCACATTTAAAAATATAATCCAAATGTAAATATTCTTGAGATGTCTTTCAAGATGTTAGAAGTGGTAAACTCCTCACTTAACCACTACTAAAGAACTAAAATAGAACCTTAAATATCACAAAAATTATACAAAGGAAGAATAATAAGGACTAGCATAAAAATAATCATGAAAACCATTTTTAACTCATCTAAAATTCCATTTCTTAAGTGAATAGGGATCTTAAGCACTTTAGTCTTCCCTTATTCTGCCAATAAAACCTCTAAACATCTCAATAGTTTTGAAAAGAAGAAATCTAAGCGAAGAAGGAAGAATTTTTTAAGTTGTATCCCAGATTGAGGAAGGTTGTACAACCCATTTTGAGAGCCATACAACCTAGAAAGAAGGTTGTACATATTACCTTAAGTCTATACAACCGCTGCTCACTAAGTTTTTAAAATTAGAAAATAAGAAAACAAAGGGAAGAAGAATGAAGGGAAGGGGGATCCTTTGCATGCTCTTAGGTGTTCTTTTGCCCTCAAAGGGTCACCATTTGATTTGTATCCTCTAAAATGCTTAGGAATGTAAAGACAAAGCCTTGTTATACTTTGGAAATGGTTAGAATGAGTTAAGGTTTAGTGTTTTTGCTCTAAGTGTTGGTTGTAGAAAAAATTTAATAGAGTTTCCCTAAGGTTTCCAAGCCTCTTCTCCCCCTTCAAATAATGAGGTATTTATAGAAGAAGAAAAATGCACCAAAACCTAAAATCATTTTGATTGCATCCTGTTCGTGTCTAATCATAGAGGAGACCATGAAAGTTCTAGAATTAGAGTTTTAAGAGGATTGTACAATTAAGAGATGGGCTATACATCCTTCATATTAGGCTATATAAACTTGGGGTTAAAGGGGGGCCAATTCTAAAATGTTTTAGGGTTTAAGGTTTAATATTGGTTGTACATCCTAGTTTTGTGGGATCCCACTAAACTAGGTTAGAAGCTATGAGATTAGTCTTAGGTGTGGTCTTAGGCTTGGTTTTAGGGTTTTCCTAAAGTTTCCTAAGGCCTTGTTTATTTCCTTCTAACAATTTCTTTTGCATTTGGTGAATAATTTTAGTGATTTTCATTATCACTTGCATCTTGAGGCCTAAAATTTGATGCTCATAGATGGCACCCTCTCTAATTGTGCTATCACACCATGTGCCTTGTGTCAAAGCATGGTACCTTATGCTCCTTAAATTGAGATAATAAATGAAGACACACCTACGACACTAAGACCATGCCAATGAGGGAGGCATTCATCCCTTCCCAGTTGCCTACTACGTTGGCCACTGTCTCCTCCCTACTACTTATCATATTGGTGCCTTAAAACATATAGGTATGAGGCTTTTCTTCTCGAGGAACATCCACTCTATATGGTACTCCTACCAGATGGAAGGGTTCATAAGGAGCTGATGCTCATAAGAGTAATCCTCATTCTTTACCAGCTTAACACTTTATGTGTATGAAGGCCCCTACTACCTAAGTATAAGCTATAATAAATAAAGATAAATACACTATAAGTATTTTAAAAGCTTTAAATGTCATTATAACTAACTCAATAAATTTATGTGCAGGAATATGTATATGGTAGTCCTTGTAAAGTTTGGAGTGTGATTGCATTATTTTGGTGCAAGGTTTAGTATATAACTACCTTATTTTGATGTTATTACATATGTTTCTTTAATTTATGCCTAATAATTAGGCCTAATGAACTTTTAAATGACATGATAATGATGTGTTTTATATAAGCTTTAGATGCTTAGAGTTGGCATTTGAAGTGTTTTGAATAAAGGAAGGAAGAGTTGGATAGTTGCATAACTACCTTGTCTTGATATCATTTCTTATGTTTGTTTAATGTGTGCTTAATATGTGTGCCTATATTTGAATGACATTATAGTGATCTATTTAAATGAGTTTTAAATGTCTAGAGTTAACATTTGAAGTTTTTTAGAGGAAGGAGTTGGAAGCAAAGCTTCCATAAGTTGTAAGCTTTAGAAGATGCACTTTAGCGGACTTTAGGAAGCATTTTTTGGTGACCTATTTTTATTAGAAATTAATTATGAAACATCAAGGAAGAATATTTTAGCAAATTCATGACAACTAGGAAGAACTTTTAGCAATCAAACCTCAATTAGTAGCAAAAAGTGCTTAATTTTGTTAAAAAAGCTAGCAATTCCAAAATGGTCTTTTTGCACCTTCCTAACTTCCTCACCACCTTCTTCCTTTTCTTTCCATGACTAAACATTAGATTTATTCAGTTTTTATCAGTCTAAAACTCACCCAAGCCCTCATAAAATTGTTGCTCCATCCATGGCCACCAAATCAAGTTAGGAGAATCAAGTTTGCCCATCCATGCCCATCCATCTTCTTCCATCTTTCAAGTAACTTGGTGATTTTCTCCAAATTATTTTATGTAAGTTATAATCTGCCAATTTTTTGCATATTTATTCTATACTTGGATAAGTGTGTTTATGGTATTTTTGGTCTTAATGGTGATGAAAAAGAAAAAGTTTGGGGTTAGCATGACATGAAAGCTGATGTTGCCTTCAAAAGGAGTTTTATGTGTACTTGAAAAGTATGGATTGTTCTCCTTAGTTCTTCATGTTTGATAGTTTATTAAATGATTTATTAGTGCTCTAATGTTCATATTTGAGAAGGAAATTAAGTTATAATGGTGTTTTACACCTTAATTGTACCAAAGGCAAAGTTGATGTGTTAATGAACATTATAAGTGTTCTTATGTAACTAGCTTAATTTTGCAAGGAAGACTGATGCTAAATGATTTTTTTTTTTTTTACTTTGTTTGATACTTTAGACTTATGATTGGTGTTATATACATAATGAAAAAGAGTGTCCTTCACTTAGTTAGGTAGAGATGAGCATTGACATGTTAATGAAAGTTAAGTTATTTTCGTTACAAATGGACTTAGTTTGATTGATATATGTGTGTAATGCTAGGTGCTATTAGAGATTATGACATTGATCAAGACAAGTAGAATTTGTGCATATTAGGAAAGAGAGATAGCTTAAGGTGAGTTGATATTCCCATACCTTCTCAAGTAACCTTATGTTTTTAAAGCTTAACATTCATGTGTCATGCCAATTATGTTCTAATATTATCAATGTTTAATGTACAACCTATGACTATGATTACGTATCTACTCATACATATATTTAAATATGTTTATAAATAAATTAATACATATGTTTAATATCATATGCATTGATTATGATGTTGATGATGATGTGTAAAAACATTAATATTACTTATGTGTATTAGTAATCCTGAGAATGACGTGAGGATTCCATTAATACTTGGTTAGCTACATTTAGATTTATGGTGTGATTTGATATAATGCTAAATGAAAAGATTGCATGCAAGACACAGTTGGTGAGGTCTTTCACCCATGTAAGAGAAAGGCACAGGTAAGAAAACTCCAACAGAGTGAGGATTGGCTTATGGGAAAGAGATGAAGTCTCCCATAATGACTTTAGTGAGGTTTTCATGTGGACTTAGGTTACCTTGATTGCATTTATGATATGTGTTCACATGAATGAAGATATTCTAAGACTTGCATTGATTAACTAATTATGTATATTATTTTAATGTATGATGTTTTGGCTTTAGGGGGTATGGGCTCATCTATTCACTGAATATGAAAGTATCACCCCAATTAGTTGACTATTAAAGGTTTTATACATGAGGCTCAAGGCAAGGAATGTTAGGATCTCACAATGCTTCAAGTTTTGTTTGAGGATGTATTTATGTATATATATTATGAACTTTTGTTGTATTAATTCTTATGCTATGTATAAATTCCAAATGACCGCACTAATTGGCAGACTTGTATGTATACTTTATGGGATAATAACTCTTCTATAAATGATGTAAAATAAGTTACAAATCCTATATGATATAGATATGATGGTGATATATAAAATGGATATAGGTTTAATGATTAAAACTCCCTATTTATAGGTGATTTATGTTTTTAAAGTGAATGTTTTTTATGAAATGACTATAAACTATTAGGCTTGATATATGCTTAGTGGACCTTAGGTCTTCTCAATACCAAGTGTCGACATGGCCTAGAGATAGGTCGTGATAGAGTGTTACTAGAGCACCAGGTTTATATGGTCAAACCGATGGGGTTAGATTATATAAGAGCTACTAAGGTTAAAACTAGTTAAGTGTGATATAGGATCCATCATGGCTTCTAGATGTTCACTTGGGATTAGAATTCTACATAATATTGTGCTTCCTTATTATGTTAGAGCTCAGTAAGAGGATGAGTATACATGTCTTTACATGATGATATGCCTATGTAATGATGCTTTGTATATGGTAAATAGAAACTGTTCTATGTTATATGATATTAACCTTCACTCTTGTTGTCCCTAGGCACCAAGAAGGGGGGTTGAATTGGTGGATAAAAAATTTTAAAACAGAGATAAAGAGAAGAAGATAGAGTAATGGAAACACAAGGATTTTATAGTGGTTCGGGCAAAACTGACCCTACGTCCACTCCCCAATCACTCAATTGGG
>CATIWR010016892.1:0-14164 GCA_949677035.1 Omphalea diandra | reverse complement strand
TTTTTTTTTTCATTTATTAGCTATATTTATGTACCTAATTACCGTTATACAAAGGCTTAAAGAGGGGGTTATGACTTTGAATTTTTCTATAAATATTAAATAGTGGTAATACATTCAAGTGAATTTATGATACATTTATAGTGATTTTAAAAATTATAATAATTAATTATACAATAATTTTTCATATTCATTTTAACTAAATTTTAAATTTCATTTAATGTGTTCTTTAAAATTAAAATAATTTAATTATGATATATTTATGGTGATTTTAAATAATTAAAATAAATTGATTGTACCTAATTTTTCATATTAACTTCAAATAGTTTTATGATACATTGATGACGCTATCTCAATATAATCACCTATAACAAATTTTTTATATAAATTAACCAAAATATTGATGTAATTATTATATAAGATCGTCTTATAAAAAATAAGAAAATATCATCTAAATTTAGAAATAAGAAATTAGATAAAATATAAATATTATGTAGGCATAATTAATAATTTATATAAATATTATCATGATTATACTACTCACGAACGTTAAAGTGAAAATAATAATTTTTATCATTTCATTACACAAAGTTTTTTGTTCTTGATATTCTTTAATTAAATCTTTCCAAAAGAAAAATTAAACTTTTGACCTTGCATAAATAAATTGAAAACGATTAATATTAAGTGAAGCTTAAAAATCATATTGAGTTTAGTATACCTTAAATCTTAAAGTTTAATAGCTAATTTCTCAATCAGATTAGCATTGAAAATCTCTTAGACTTAAGTGTCTCCAATTAGCAATCCAATAACATCTATAAGATATATAATTTATTGAGTAATGTAACAAATCATGTATCTTTAAATTTACAAAAATTTCAAAATTGTTAATTTATATCACCTATAAGGACGAAATTTTTCTTGCATCGTTGATTTAAATTTCAAAATCTAATAGATCAAATATGCATTGTTGGCCCTTGAGCACCAAAAAGGGGGGAATTGAATTGATGAGAATTTAAAAATTTAGAGAGAAGATAATGAATTTGGGAGATTGAAAGAGAAGGGGAAGAAAAGAACACACAAGGTTTTATAGTGGTTCAGGTGTTAATAAACCCTACATTCACTCTCCAATTTTTCACAATTGGGTGTTCTACTAACTCTAAATGGTATTTCCTAGCTCACACTAAACTTGTACATTTTTTTTATTTTAATGGCTCACGCATAACCTTACAACTTGTATTTTAAGGCTCACACAAAAAAAACTCTCTCTAGTGTTTTCTCAAAGGCTCATACAAAACCTATTACAAGAGTTTTGACGCATAGGCTAACTCTCAAACCTAATTATAATAGTGTTTAATACTTACACCCAATAATATTAACTCACATACAAAGAATAAAAGGTTGAGAAGCAAAATTGCAAGAGTTTGGTTATATTCAATGATATTCTCTTATATTCAAATATGTTTGGTGGAATATTTATAGGCAATAACCACCAAAGAGACGTTTCTAATGAACTATGTCTAAATCTCTAAAACAAACTAGGTAGATTTTGCAATAAATATCTGTCAGACCGATTTCGTGATCGTGACTGGTAAGTCGTAGTTGCCATTTTTCATCTTGCGTTAAAAAGTTTGAAATCGCGGTAAAGAACCTTGTTTATATCTAATGGCTAGTCCACGTGCCATGCTGTTATTGGTCTTCCAGGAGAAAATAGTCGTTGTATTATTTAACTAACCAAAAGTCACGGTCGCGATTTAATTTCCTCTTGGGTACGACTGAGATTGCAAATTCTTCTGTTTGATGAGGAGAGAATGATTCAACTGGTCGGAGTTTCAGCAGATCGCGGTCAAGAAGGATATTTCACCCTTACGAATTTTGATATGCCAACCATTTTCTTGGACACCTGACAGACTTTGATTGTGAACTCAGCTCCCTCCAAGCAACTACAAAAGTTATGGTCGCAATTGCCAATGTGTTGACATCACGAATTCGTCTGTTTGATCATGATGTCTTTCTAGGCAAGGTTGCAGCTATGATTTCGTCCGCGAATTCAACTGGTTCAAATCCATTCATTTCTTTTGCAATGTCGCGATTGCAAATTATAAGTTTTTTATTGCGAATTAAATGTTTTTTCATAAAACTTGAGATTTAGACTCTCATCAAACTTCCAATGCAAACCTATCTTCAAAACTACAAAATCAACACTTAAAAATAATATTAAAACTTATTAATCTACATTGTCAAGATCAAAAGAGACATTTGACCTAGGTTTGACCAACCTGGTCCAACATGTATCTTGGAATTGAAATATTGTCATGACTTAATTCTTCAAAATTTATTTTTCTTAAGAATTATATATTTGTTATCCCCAATAATAAGATAATGTTCCTTATTAGGTATTACACTAAAATGTTAATCAAATAAATTTCTCTTTTTTGTAACAATTCTTGAAAATTGAGCTGCCACATTTTTCTGAAAAATAACATGAATTTAGTTTATTTATATTAAAGTTAGAAAGAAAATAAATATAGGATTAATATTAAATAAAAGTGTCATGCTAATTTTCTTACTTTTATAGTTAAAAATATAGTTCTATTACTTTCTTATCAAGAAAAAAAACATTCCAATACTATTGAAACTTTGATTTCTAAAACTAATGTTTCAAAATCTCAATATCCTCATTTTGATTCTATAATCTTCCATTTCAAAATTTAAATTCTCGATAAAAAAATTATTTTTGACTTTTCTTAGCAAGTTGCCTCTTATGAAAAATGGAAATAAATAATTAAAAATAAGTAATCAATTTTAATTCATTATGAATATGGAAGCCAAAATAAGAAGTAGACGAAATCTCATGATGGTCGATAAAAGGTGTTTAGTAAAAAAATGAAGAACTAAAGCACAAACTGTAAAATAAAGAAAGTGGAGTAGAAAAAATAAATGATTATAACTTTTTTCATAAAGTTGTACTATATATAGAGTATGTGTTATTGAGTATTAAAGTGTAGAGAATATAATAAATTATAGAATAATTTATAAATGAATTTATTTGGTATTAATGTGATATTTTAAATATTATAACTGTCAATAAGTTTTAAATAATGTGTCATTAATTATATTTTGAAAGTTATATATAGAGTAAGTGTTCACATGGAGTATTAAAGTATAGAGAATATAATAATTTATAAATAAATGTATTTGACATTAATGTGGTATTTTGAATATTGTAACTATCAGTAATTTTAAATAGTGGTCATTAATTATATTTTTGGAGGTTATATATATAGAGTATGTGTTCATATTGAGTATTAAAGTGTAGAGAATATTATAATTTAATAAATTTATTTAGCATAAACATGGTATTTTAAATGTTGTAACTATTAATAATGTGGTATTTATTATAAAATATTATAACTATTAATGTGGTATTTTGAATATTAATTATATTTTTTGACAAAAGATTATGCCACTTGTCAAACTCTTAAGAAGCCATATGTCAAGTTTTGGGAGTATTGGCTTTTATATATATATATATATATATATATATATAAGCTAAATGTATTCATAAACTCCTTTAGTATGACTATTTTTGCTATTAAACCTCTAAACTTTTATTCATTAACATTAAGTCTCTAGATTTTTATTTTAGCTTATTTGATTCTATTTTAACAACAGCTTCACAGTAGCATTAGCGGAAAATATTTTTTTTAAGAGATTCCAAGTATATTCGAGAAGTATATTCTTTTTTTAAAGAGATAATATACTATTGAATGCATTAAAGAATAATATACTATTGAATTTTTTGGTTTTGAAATATGCTAGTGAATTAATTAAATTAATGAAGTTAAACAAAAATTGATCAATTTAGTTAAGTCAAAATAAGAGAGAAATTTTCAAATTTTCAAATAATTAAATCGAGTTAAAATATTAATATTTAAATCTATTGAAAAATTCCATCGATCCAAATATATATAAATATATACAAAATTATTACTTAAAATTTAATTATAAAATTATCTTAAAAATAAATAATAATTACCAAATACTCTATACCCTCTATCTAAAATCATTTTTCTTGTTATGGTAATATTAATAAATTTTTTTATATGTTATTATATATATCTTTATAATTTTATTTATATTTATTTATTTTGTAGAGCATATTAAATACAAAACTTAGTCTTATTATTAAATGTATTTCATATACTACTCTTTTCATGTCATCTTCAAAATTGAAACACTAATGTTTAGTTAGTGAAGCACTAATGCTCAAACACGCATTAAAAAATTCATAATATTTTGATATTAATATGTTTGAAAATTTATATTTATTATTTAGAAAAGATTTATTTTCATTATATACTAATTACATTTGATGCATTGATGAATAATATGCTATTGAATTAATTTTTAAATAGAGATAATTATTTGTAATTTAAATAGGTCTATTTTTGTTAAAAAATTATTATTCTCTTTTATTTGATAAGATGAGATTATGCATTATGAGAATTTTAAATTCTATTGCAAAGCACTATCCAAAAAATTTGGATAATTGATTCATTAATATTAAATATCTAATTAGGATAATATTATAAGAATATTTGATTTTTTCAGCCTATTTAAAATTTTTAAAATTCTGATCCTATTGAATTTGGACCAAATAAAAAAAAAAGGAAAATTACTAGATATTTAATTTGTATTTATTTTTATTGATAATTTAGTAATTTGATGATTGAATAGCTATTATATACTATGAGAAATTAAAAATATAAATATAATGTTAATATTTTCAATTGAAATAATGCTTATTTATTTGATAAAAAAATATTGTTTGTATATTCTTTTAAATGTTTAACACATTTAGAAAACATTAATCAATAAACAATAGTTTTCTGATAAAAAAATTAATTTATTTTTAAAAATAATTTAATAACTGAATAATAAATATTTATAAATTTTAGTGTAAGCATTAATTGCAAATTAGAATGATTATAACTTGTTAAATTTTTTATCTAAAAGTTGAAAGTGCAGTAATCATGGGTAAGTAAAAATTGCAATAGCCATTGAAACATTATATATATATATCATTGGCATCCTTCATTCTTCAAAAACAAGTGACCGCAACTTGGGAAGTGAAACATGATTTCAATTATTAAGAGCCACAAAAGCACGGTTGGAAGATTGATTATGAATGGTATGAATAGCCTCTTAGATAAGAATCACATTATCAATAATTTGTCACTATGATACAAGATTGAAAATATCTTTATATTCTTAACTTTTATAGTAAGCACAACGAGAGTTTTATTGATATTTTGGTCGATGATCACCTCCATTCAAGAAACACAAACAAAATCGCATAAAAAATTGCCATAACTTTTGATAACAACACACATGGAAACCATCATGTTGAGATGCGTTATATGATTTCATATAAAAAAAATAGCTTAGTAAAATTCCTTACCAAGAGAAGGCTATTGAAGGATATTAACATCCTTCATATTAAGCAACAAAAAAAGTAATTCACCAAGAATCTCTTTTTGAAGGACTTCATATAGCTCCTCACATTGGTTCTTCTCAAGATTTAATAAATATTTATCAACTCTGATGAATTATTCGTGTTGAATATACCCTCCAACCTAGCCTAAAGTTTACACTTTTATTTAAGTATATTGCCAAATACATTAACATTCCATATTTCGAAGAAGCTGAAATATATTAATAATAAAATCATGGAGAGAAAGATCATGTTTCCTATAGCAAATTCCTTATAAGAGAACCAAACAAAAGATTTAAATGGACATTGATGAGAATTGGAAATCACACTATCCATTTCAAAAATAAAGGGTAATGATTTAATAGGTTTTAAGGAAGATGGAGAGTAAAAGCACTTGAAAACAAATATCGCCAACTGATTGTACACAAGGTTGTGAATGCCTCGTCGCGGGTGGTTGTTTCATTCAAACTAGTGGAATCTTGTTTGTGAATACATCATTTTATCGATCCAAGGGGGGATTGAAAGGATAGGGTTTTCACATTAGTGATAACCTTAAAGTATAACACACAATGGATCAACATGGGATCCATTAGGGCTTATGTGAATTTCAAAGCACATTTATCCTAATGCTGGTCATTGGGGACCAAAGCGGGATTTATACATTAGTATTGTCCCTAAGAATGTAGAGTCATCACCCGACTTTGGTCGGGATAAGATTTTGAAGAAGGCAAAATATAAACCTAAGCTAAGTCAATTAGAAGACTCATTTCGTCTTCACCCCATTAAAGATTGAGTTCGAAAATTGAGTACAACTTGAGGACGATGTTAGGCAACCCCAAACCACCTGGATATTGGGATCTGGCCTTCAACATCTTTGGTTCAACTTTAACATTTTAATCTAGTTATTCATTAGTATCATCAATTAAATGTCTTAAACATGCCTTTAGTGTCATCAAGTCAATCAAATCGTCAAACCAAGGGGGATTGGGATCATATGACATGGCATGGGGATTATTATGCATTCCATACATCAATACATCAAATAGATGATAAAAAAAGGGATAAAGGATCATGCATTCATGCTATAAGGGTAGGCATGCATACATCCATAAACCATACACAAACATCATTAAAAAGGAGTGGGGGTCATGCATTCATGGCATGGGGGGTAGGCATGCATACATACATCATTCATGATCACATGAATTGATCATTAAGACCAACTTATGGTCTAACTCAAATAAAGAACTTACACTCAAAGGAAAAAAAAAAAGATAGTAATCAAATGATGAAAGAAAGAAAGCAAGGCAAAACCATCAAGAAAAATCAATAAAAACCATATTACCATATCTCCATAGTCAAGACACTTAAGCATGCATCTAATGTCCATGATAACGCATTCCAACATCATAATTAATATGCAAAATATACTCAAAATGCATGAATCATTAACAAAAAAGGAGATGGACACACAATGTAAGGCATTTGGAGGGTACTAAATGGCCTAAGACAAAGATTCACCCAAATGAGATCCTAGGGTTGATGAACCCGCCCTCATATTACTCATAATGAGCTAAAATACCTATAACACAACTAACCATTATAGAAATTACAATGATGAATCAAAAAAGGGGATTGAAGAACCAAAACACTATTAATATGCTTCAAACATGAAAAAAAACCATGAAAAAGAAGACACTCGAGATCATTAGAACTTTAAGTTCCTTTCTTGATCATTGTTTTAACATGATTGAAACAAAATCAAAACATATCATTGAAATCAAATGAAAGAACCTAAGAGCATTTTGGTATGATAAACAACAAAAACCATTTAAAACATAACCAAGACTCTATTTTTAAAGTGAATAGGGGTCCTAGGTCATTAGACCTCACCCTATTTTGCCACTAGAGTCATAAAATATTATAAAAAGTACTTTAAAAAGAAAGAAAATTAAAAAGAAAGAAAATCGAAGGAGGAGAAGGGAGAATTTTCTACAGAGCTGTAGAAAAATGAGGTTGTACAACCTAGAAACAAGGTTGTACAACCCCTGTTTCATGGGTTTTGAAAACAGATGAAAGGGAAAGAAATGGGAGAGAATTAGAGGGGAAAAGAGATCCTATATGCGTTTTTGTGAAATCCTTACCCTCAAAGGCACCCAATAAGTTTAATATCCTCTAAAATGTATATAAGAATGCATAAAAATGAAAAGAAATGTCTAATTCTACCTTGGAGTTAGTTGGGGTGAGTGAGGGTGTAATGTTTAAGAGTGGATTTTGGCAGAATAATCTTTAGAGTGCCCAAGCCTCTCCCTCTCTTCAAATAGGAGGGGTATTTATAGGTGTTAGTGAGTGCACCAAAGCCAAATATGGTTATGGTTGCACCATGGATGCATCCAATCATAGAGAGAGAGATGAATCTCTTGGGATTAGGGTTTGTACGCAAGTTGTACAACCCTAAGATTTAGGGGGGACCGATTCTAAGATGTTTTGAAGACTAAGGTTTTAGGAAGGGTTGTACAACCTTGTCTTTAGTTGTATAGCCATGATTGACAGGTTGCACAACCATGCTTAATAGGATATACAACTCATTAAATCTGTGAGGCAGTTTTGAGTTTGGTCTTGGGCTTGGCTTTGGGCCTAATTTTGAGCCTCTTCAAGATTTTCGAAGGCTTTTATCTCTTCATTTGACAATTTTTTTGCATTTTGGGGAACATATTCAATGATTTTTATCATCAAGTTCTGCATCCAGAGATCCAAAAATCTAATGCTTACAAAGGCCTTATCCTATTTAGTACTATGAAGAGTCTCAGGAATTAGTTCATGATTCCACATGAACTTGCTAACAACATTATAATGAAATTTTTAATTTTAAAACTAAGCACATCTCTTAAAGATCGATTGAGCTAGGCTTTTTCATTTTTTTTTATCCTTTAGGGCACTACTAGGTAGCATGGGAATAGGGAATGCAAAAACAGACAAGGAAAAAATAGCATTTTTTAAAAATAGAGGAAATTAAACGTGTAAATATTAAAAATATAGAATACAATGATAAATTTTTTTACAAATAATAAATATTGAAACAACTAATCATGAGATCATATAAAAATAATATTAAAAATAATTATCTAAATTAATATTAATAAGAAAAAATAAATAAGATGATAATAACTAATTGAATATTTAAAAAATAAAAATATTAATTATCTATAAGTTTCATAACGAAAATTAAGAGTAGAAAAAATATTTTTAAAGTGGAAATGTATTCCTTAATTTTCAAAATTGCATAAATATGTCTGAAATATTTCGAATAAATTTTTCTGAAAAGAAAATATTTTTAAATATAGAAACATCACTCTCTATGAGTTTTTGTGTATCATAGGGCATTAAGATTAAAAAAAGAGAAATTGACATGATTACCTAAAAAATAATAATCGATGACAAATATACCTCAGCCAAACATTATTTCCAAAAAAACTACTTCCCATTTGAAAATTTCAAATTTACGTTATTTTCCTCGTTTACTTAATCAAATCCAATAAACACAAATTCGAAAAAATAACAATTAATATCTTTTTACTTTAAACATTTGAATTCATCAAATCAATCAATAAAAATCTGTAAAATAAACAGAAAGAAATATGTGAAACCAATTTTGATTTTTGAATCTTGCTCATCAATTCTTCATTTTCTTTTTTTTTTCTTTTTCTTTTTCTTCTTCTTTTTCTTCTCGCACACAACATTATGAAAATGAAAATATCAATAAATATTATCGAAAAGAAAATATGAAAATAAACTCATATTTTTCCACTAATTGTAGATTTGCAAATCTATTTTAAAAAGAGAAAGTTTTTCATTTTGTATGTTTCTCTCTCTAAAACAGATTTAATATTATTTTTAATGTCTGTTTTATTGTTTATAATAAAAAAAAATCATGAGTTTTGGTATTTTATGGATGAAAAATAGTTAAAAATGAACATATTTTGGTTCAAAGCAGTCATAAAAGATAAACGAAATCAAGTTGCTTGAAATTGAAGACAATATATGTGTTTAGTTATACTTACATAGTAAAACGTTTACAATTTGTTTATTACTAATTTATTTTTTATTTATAACTGATAATTATTTTTACATTGTAAAATATTTGCAAATGATTTATTATTGGTTTATTTTTGATTTATCACCAGTTTATAAATATTTTTTATAACAAAATCAAGTAACATATATTTATACCCAATAAAATATTTATTTTTATTTTAGATTTACCAGTTAAACATTTTTAAAAATTAATTATATAAAATAGTTTTCAAAAAAAATATTTATTTTAGATTTATTTTGTACTTACTTTTGGTTTATGCAACAATCGATAAACAAAAGTAAGAAGAATAATAATTAGAACGTAAATGTCATTTTCAACATTTGAAAAACATGATTTTCTCTCTTTCCATAACTAGTTTTTAGCACAAAATATTCATTTGTTAGTTATTTTTCATCTAAAATATATAAAAAAAAATCATAGTTCAACAGCAATCGATAAACAAATATTCAACAATCGATAAATAAAAGGTAAGAATAATAACAATTGGAATGTAAACATCATTTTCAACCTTTGACAAACACGATTTTCTTTTTCCATAACTAGTCTTTAGCTCAAAAATATTCATTTATTAACTATTTTTCATCTAAAATATATAAAAAAATCATAGTTCGACAACAATCGATAAACAAATATTCAATAATCGATAAATAAAAGTAAGAAGAATAATAATTAAAACGTAAACATCATTTTCAACTTTTGACAAACAAGATTTTCTTTCTTTCCATAACTAGTTTTTAGCTTAAAATTATTTATTTATTAACTATTTTTTTATCTAAAATATATAAAAAAATCATAGTTCAGCAGCAATTTTCATACAATTGGAATAGCAAAGAATAGTCAGGACTTGATCAAAGAATTGAAGAAAACTGTGACTGTAACATATAAACTGAAGAGTGTTGTTAACTTCATTTGTTGTCATGTTTGACTGAAATTTAAAGAGAAAATATTATTTTAATGAAATTGATCAAATATTATGAATTTAGTTACCCACGAGTTTTTTTTTTATTTAGTCTAGAGAAAAATTGAAGACTTATGTTGACGTGAAGTAAAAAATACGAGACAAAGATAAAATATATTTCAATTTCAAAAAATAGAGCAAATAGATAAAAATCATAAAAATATAAATTATAAAATAAAGAAACAGAAAAAAATGAAAATACATATCATAGTATTTTTATAAAACGAAAGATAAAAATCTTGTTTGTTAAAAATATTGGATGTATTGTGTATTTTTATCATTAAAAATTCAAATGCCATCCATAGAGATATTATAGACTGCTGAGCTGATCTTGACCTCTGCTTCTCGAAGACAAGATTGTTGTGACAGACTGTATATTGTCGCAATTGACAGCTTCACATAGACTCTTTCTCCCTAACATCCTTTTAAAATAAATTAGTGAATGAGACCCTCGTAAATTCTCATTTTGACCCATTACACCAGCTTTTTTTCTTTTTTTTTTTATAACCCTTAAAAAAGTTTCAGCAGTAAAATATTTTGTTTTTTATTCTACTAATGTTTTCAAAATCCAATAGATTAAATCAGTTAAATGAAAAAAATAATTAATAATATAATTTGATTAAGAGTTAAAAATGAAATAAAATCAAATAATTAACCAAAATGAAAAAATAACCAAAATAAAAAATCAAATTAAATAAATTTAATCTAAAATTATTTTAAACTTTTAAAATAATTTTATTCAAAATTTAAATATTAAAAATAATTCTAAAAATATCACAATATTACTTTATTATATTATTATATTTTCTGATTTGTTAAATTTTTAAATATCATTTATATATATTTCTCAAAAAATCATTTTAAAAATAACTATTAAATTGATCGAATTAACTACCTCGGAAATCAATTAACCAATTAGTTCAGTTATGGATCCGATTTTAAAAACATAATGCATTGTTTTTGGGCCAGCATTCAAGACCATACAATTGAACGACCTGTGCGTTAAACAAACCCAGCTTTTGGAGAACTGGATATTCTTCTTCCCCTCCTCCATAAAATCGTCCACCTGAGTTTTTGATGGTTAAGCATCTTGCCGATAATCATACTTTCCATATCTAAAACACGCTTTAGGTGTAAACTCTCACATTCAATTCTTCTAATCGGCCGCCTCAACAGTGGCTTTGTAAGATCCATTCCAACACAAATACGCTCTGCCACTACATCTCCATACGGGTATCCTTAATCTAATGATATTTTTAATAATTCAATGATGTTTAGCATAATTAAAATTAGGTTCTTATTTCTTTTTTTTTTTTCTTTCTAAATATGTACTTCATTCTTTATATTATTATTAATATCAGTGCAAAATACAGACATTTAAAAGATTAAAATAGTTTACAATATTGTAATATTAAATGGGAAAGACTTTTTACATCAAAATACTATAAAATTTTTTTTATATTTGTGATGATTATGAGATATTATAATAATACCTTATAAATTTGAATTTGTTCTGAAATGCTATGCATGATAAAAAGATTAGGAAAAGAAGAAGAAGAGAACAAATTTTATTTTAAAGGGAAGAGAAAAGAAGAAAAAAATTATATTTTAAAATAAGACCAGATAGTAATTTAATAATTTTAGATAAATATAGTTAGAATAAAAAATTTCAAATCATACTACTAATATGAAATATAAAATTACAAATTTAATTGTAATTACAACTTATTATGAAGTAAAAAAAAAATTAGGATAATAATTAGGCTACAAATAGAATTGATTTTAATTAACTGCTAGGTGTTAAGTGAATAGAATTGAGCTGGAAAAGATTATACAATTGAATCTTATTGGTACAAATATTAGTTATAAATCCGTACACATTTTATTATATGGTTATAATGATAAATTTTAAATATATTTAATATTCATTTTTATTTAATAATTAATTAATTAAAATTAATGTACTAATAATAATTATAATTCATTATTATTTGTAATAAGATTTTTAAGTGAATAAAATAATAAAATAAAGAATTATAATTAAATTAGTGTAATAAATTTTAATAATAATATACTTATTTCAATGAAAATATAAAATTGTAGTTTTAATTTTTTTATTGATTATTTTTTCCTTAATTAATTTTAATTTTTTTTATTATATAGATAACTAATATTTATTAAATTAAAGTTTTAAACAAAACTAACATTGAAATTTTTTAAAATTATTTTTATATAGAAAACTTTTATATTGTTAAACTTTAAATTATTTTTATGTGAAAATTTATTATTGTTAAACTTTTATATTATTTTTAATTAATTAGTACATATTTAGTTAATTAATAAATTAAATGTTTTATTAATTTGTCTGTTCTATAATAAAATAAAAATATATTATATTATTATTTATTAAAAATATTATATTATTAATATAATTATTTGATAAATAATAAATATTTATTTAAAATTAAATTTAGAATCAAAATTAATTATACATATTTTCATGATTGATATCTCTCATAAAATAAAAAATTGAAAATTGAGCTGGAAGACAACTTACAGCGGGTTGTAAGCATTTTCCTCCACAATTTCTTGCCATCTTCTGAATGATTGCGGTTGGCAAACACCACAAAAAAAAAAAAGGAAAAAAAAAAGAAAAGAATGTGCTGTTTTTTGTCCAAACAGGTTCTAACGATCACAGGCAACAAGGGGGTGCCACGTTTCCCATATCTTTTAATATGACCCACAGATACCGGCCAACGAGAAAAATAATCTTAAAACGACACAAAAACAAAAACCTAAACCTTATCCACAACGCAAACCCTTAGATTCCCCATTTGTCCACCATAGATCACGAAATCCAACGGCCAATATGAACCCTTGACTAACAGTTTAACTACTCCTGAATTTTATGCTTGTTTTTGCCTTGTGCATTCTGAAAAACTTTTGAGGGAAGTGTGTTTTGTTTTCAGGAGAGAGAGAAAAAGAAACTCACTTTTTTCAAAGGAAAGAAAGCAAAAGCAATCCAAAGACTTCGTCTTTAAACAAAAGCACAACTACCTACTTCACGTTTTCTAGTTTTATCATCTGGGTAACTGTTATTTTCTGGAAGAAAGTTTGAATCTTTTGTGTTTTTTATTTTGATGCTTCCTGTTGTTGTTGTGGGAAATTATGGCTGATGTATTGAGCAAGATGAATTTGGTCTCTTCTTCATCTTCTTCTTGTATTGGTTACCCAACCCAAAGGAAATCTAGCACCTTTGTTGTTGTTAAAAGTTTTAGGCTCAACGGTTCACCTAAGAAACTGAATCTTCAGGCTTTGAGAGTACAAAAGGCATCGTCTGTTTCTGATTTTCATGGTAGGAGGGTTATTCTTCAAGAAAATCAAGGCAGACCTAAGAGAGGGAACATTTCGATTAAGGCTAAGGTTGGTCAAGATCTGATTTTGATTTCTCTTTAAGTTCTTTTGTTTCGTTTATATATATATATATATATATATATATATATATATATATATATATATATATATTAGTGTTAGAAAAGATATCTAAATATTAAAAGTGTGTGGACAAGAGTGTGTGGTTGTTTTTATAACACTATTTTTTATTTGTGATTATATATTT
>CATIWR010016885.1:0-48856 GCA_949677035.1 Omphalea diandra | reverse complement strand
TCACACTTCATAGTTAGAGCTTCTAATAGGTCTTCATCTATATCATCTACTTTATAATCTGAATTAGAGTGGGAGGATGTACTTGTCTCTTGTGGAGAGTCCCCTAGTGTCATGAAGCATATGTTGGCCACCTCTCATTCTTCGTCTTCTTTACTTGAGTCATCATCCTAAGTGGCAGAGAAGCTTTTCTTCTTTTCTTTGTCCATCTTTTCTTCTTCTTCAACTTGGCACATTCATGCTTCATGTGCCCTTGCTTGCCACATTCATAGCATGTGACATCATTTGATCTTTCTTTTGAGCTTTGGGCTGATTTCTTGAAGACTCTTCTCTCTTTTCTCCTTCTTATCAATTCCTTGGTTTTCCTTGAGAGCATTGCTAGCTCTTCTCCTTCTTTATCACTATCCTCTTCACTTAAGGATTTGTCTACTTCTTTCTCCCTTGTTGAAGCTTTGAGACCCATGGTTCTTTTTTTTGGTTTTTCACCTTGGCCCCTTAGCTTCTTCATTTGCTCATCTTTTTGAATGGCCAACTCATGAGTCAAGAGCTTGCCAATGAGTACATCTGTTGGGACCTTTCCAATCTCTGGATTGGATTCTTGAATGCTGCATTCCCTAGCCCCAAATTTGTCAAGAGGAAGAGTTTTAAGGATTTTGGTGTTTACCTCATAATTGGTGAGTGCTCTTCCAAACTTCTTCATATTAGTGACGATGGACAAGAAGCGATTTGTCATTTCTATGATGTTTTCGTTGTCCTTCATTATGAAGAGTTCCCATTCGATGACATACATCTCCAAATGGCTTGACTTTACTAAGGTTGTGCCTTCATGATAGTTCTCTAAAGTCTTCCATATGGCATGTCCAGTTTGACAATGTTGCACTCTCCCAATCTTTTCTTTTGATAGCGAGCTTAGGAGAATGGCCATTGCTCTCTTGTTCTTGCCATTTGACTTCCAGCGAGCTTCAACCCATTCATCTCTTGGGATTAATTCTTCATTACCGTCCACAACTCTTGTAGGAGGCTTCCATTCCTTGATTACCACATCCCAAAGGTCCACCACATCTGTGTCTAGATAGATCTCCATCCTATACTTCCAATGAGTATAGTCAGTTCCATCGAAATATGGCCTTAGCTGTGAGTGGTTTACTTCTTGTGCCATGATCTTGTTTCACCCAATGAAGGTTTGATTTGTGAAAACCTTGCTCTGATACCACTTGTTGTCCCTAGGCACCAAGAAAGGGGGTTGAATTGGTGAATAAAAATTTCAAAAACAAAGATAAAGGGGAGAAGAAAGAGTATAAGAGAGACAATTAATTTATTATGATTCGGGTATAATTGACCCTACGTCCATTCCCCAATTAATCAATTGGGTATTTCACTATCTCAATGGTGTTTTCAAGCTCACACCCAACTTATACAACTTGTGTTTTGATGGCTAACACAAAACTTTACAACAATGTGTTTTTTAGGCTAACACAAAACCTCACTCAAGTGTTTCACTAGGCTCACACTTAAACCTTTCTTGAAGTGTTTTTACAGGCTAACACAAAACCTCATTACTTGGTGTTTAATGTTCACACCTAATAATTTCAATTTCATAAAGAAGATGAAGAAAATGAGTAGCAAAGATTGAAAGCTTTAATCACTTGTAATAAATTCCTTAGCAACCTTATTCATGGTTATTTAGTAGAGTATTTATATCCAAACTTCACCAAAGAGACGTTGTAGATTATAACTCATCAAATCTTTGAGACATGCTTGACAGATTTTGCATTAAATGCTTGTTAGGATGAAATTGCGGTTGCTACTGCATTTTGCGGTCGCGAAATCCAAATTCTTCAAGGGAAACCTCGTTTGTGTCTAACGGGTAGTCCACATGGCAACTTCTTATTACTTCACCAGGAAAATTTAGTCGTTGTCTTTGACCTACTTTAGAAGTCGCGGTTGCGAGTTTTCTTGCACAGGCCGTGATAGAGGATGCGAATCCACCTACCAAAGTGGTCAACTTTCTTTAACAAGATTTGCGGTCGCTACCAATAAGAGGCCTCCATGAAATTTGACTTCTAACAGTCTTCTGGGACACTTGTGAAGCTGTGGTTGTGGACTTGCTTCCCTTTTGAGTTACTTTGAAATTTGCGGTCGCGACTTAGGTGTGACTTTCACCGCGAATTCATTTGTCACATTTTGGCTTCTTCTTTTCCAAATGTCGCGATCGAGAATGGCTCTGCGATTTCACCTGCTTGAATTTCAGCATGTCTTAATATGAGTCGCGGTCGCGAATCCTAGATTGCAGTTGCGATTTACATGTCACTTTGGAGTTTATCAACTCTTTGCATTTCTTCTTGAGAGATTGATTCATCTATGCAAAATCAACACTTATTTGAAATATTAGTGATGATCAATCTACTTTGTCAAGATCAAAAGAGATTCTAAACTTAGGATTAATCATCCTAGTCTAACAATATGGTAGATATAACAATTAGTCTAGGTGGTCTCCACTTTATCTATAAAGTACTAGGTCAATGGTCCTTCAATGAAAGAAGGGAATAAGGCCACTATATCTTGGTTGGCCTCGAATTGATGATGGATTCTAAGTCAAATAATAGAAGGTACTAGAAGACATAACATGAATGATCATGTGCACTTTATAGGTTCTTAGAGTAACTTCAACTAGCCTCCATTAGGGACAAGTCCAGCAGATGCTAGAATCAGATACGTGGGACAACCACTTAGTCCACTTAGCTCTAGTGGTGGAAGGCTTTGATAGACAACAGTTAGAATGGCGCTATGAAAAGTAACATATTGCATCCACAATAAGAGCATATAACAAACCTAGCTTCTTTTGTAGCCATATTTGAAAAAAGGTAAAATAATAATAATAATAATAATAAATAAATAAATAAATAAATAAAAAAGAAAAAAAAGAGAGAAAAGCTTGTTAAGTTGAAAATTCAACTAAGTGACCTAAGCAAAAATAAGTAGCTTATCGAATTAAAAACCCAAATGGGCAGTTTAAAAAAAGTTAGAGCAAATAAAAGTAATGAAATAATAACGATAAAAATAAGAAGGTTGTAAAAGAAACCTATGCTTGAAGCAATAAATGACTCTCAGAGAAAGAATCATGGATGCCAAGCGACACTCTGTCTAAGCCTAAAAAATCATTGATGCTAAAAGACACTTTATCTAAGCCCACAATAGTCTGGCCAAAGATTTTTGGGACTAGTGTATTTTCTAGTTCAATTTCCTTGATAAGAGGCAACACCTTATAAGTCAATATCCTTATCATCCCTTTGTAACAGAAACTCCCTCATTAGGACAACTATTAAAATATGAGCTTGTGCTACACTAACATGACCTCTAAAGCAATGAAGAGTGAGAAATAGGGAGGTGAGGATTTTTCTCTTCTCCTAACCTCAAGGATATCATAATTTGAATAACTTTATATTTTTTTTGGATATGTGGATAATCCAAGTGCGGTACTACAATTCGGTCAGCACCTGTGATTTAACAGTCAAGAAGGGCATAAAATTCCTTTAGTAATGGGCAAATCTCAAGTATCACTAAGGTGAAATGAGTGGGTAGTACAATCCTATAAGTTATAGGCTACCTAGAGGAAATTTGTGTTGATCCAAATAGATGAAAGGGCTTTAAAATTTGCTTAAGGTAGATCAGACTAATTCTAGAGGGGAGTGACTTCAAAAATGCTTTGGCCAGGTTGAAAAATGTAGAAATGGCAATTTTAAGTGTGAATATCAAGAAGGGAAGCTTTATATGAGGAGAAAGGGTGAATAATGCATAACAATTATAAACAGTAACACATAGTTGTATAGACTTCTTAATCTATCTGTATAGACAGATAATAGTCTATGCTGATAACTTAATAATGTATTCATACCTCTTTTCTTATAAGTCCTTTAGTAGTGTTTCTCTACACATTTGCATATGTATGGGTTTACTATGTGATTGCTAACGAGATCAAACATGAACTCAACCTAGATACAGAGAATCTATGAATGAAAAAACAATAATAGCAAATATCAATCGTCTTATCTAAGAATAAGTAATGAATGTTTGGAATATGGATAATAGCTACTCATATGTATAGTGTCAAGTGGAAGAACAACCTGATCGAGTGATCTCTAAAGACATCATTGATCTCATCAGGGAGGTCATGCATGACTCTACCATTATTAGATTAGGTTAGTCAAACTTAAGTAAAAAATCTCTTTTGATCTTATTAATATAGATTGAAAGGTTCTAATACCAATTTAAGCCTTATTCTTATAAAAATTAAGTTAGGAACTCATTAAAAGTTGAATGAAAGGAAAAGGCTTTAAGTGTGAAAGTTGACTCCTTAGTTATGACTAAGAATCATATGTCACAATTGGTATTCCTAGAAATCTTGCAAACATTTGATCCAATTTAGTTTGCGGTGAATGTCACATTGGAGATTGTGATCATTACCTTCAAACTTAGTTGGAGGGATTTTAGATAGTCAACCTATTGAAGCCACGTGTTAAGAAGACTATTGGAAATTCAAAAATTGTGATAACAACTTGAGTGTAGCGATTACGACCACATGAAAAATAAGAACTCCAAAGTCCAGTTTGTTTCATGGTGACGTAGCTGCTAGCCCTTCCATATTCGTGACCGCTATTTCATTATACTATAAAGGGATTAAATGACTAGTTTTTTTTGAGGAACCAATGTTGGAGTGACATACGTAACTTCCTATTAGACACATTTGAAGATCTTGACCATAACCAAGAAAAATCCAAAGCAAAAAGCAACTCGTGACTGTGAATTTTTGTCTCAATCATGACTTTCATTTGACAAGCATTAATGGCAGGATTTTACCACCAACATTGGAGATTTGAAAATAGTTTTGTGCAATGACTCTTTGTAGTAGGAACCTATAAATACTTCAACAAATGGATTTCAATGCAAGAGAATAACAATTTATTATGGTCAAACTCATGCAAATTTAATTCTCAACTCTTAAATCTTAATTTCATTAGACTTGGATTGTAAAGGTTAGGTGTGAGCCATTAAACACCATTAGATCTAGGTTTTAGAGTGATCCTTATTTTGAAAAACTCTTATTTATGTGAAGTGTGAACCTTGAAAGACACTTGTAAAAATTGTGTGTTAGCCTTGGAAACACATTGTGTAAGTTAGGTGTAAGCTTGTAAAACACCATTAAGTGATAGTGAAACACCAATTGGAAGAATGGAGGAGGGGACATAAGGTTGGTTAATACTTGAACCATTATAAATCTCTTATTTTGTTTTTTCTCTTGTTTATTCTCTAAACTTCAGACTATTCACACTCCCTCAAAAATTTAAATTATGCACCAATTCTACCCTTCTTCTTAGTGCACAAAGACTAACAAGGGGTATCAGAGCCTAGTCTCAAATTCTAGCCTTAATTGATTGAGTAAAGATCAATGGCATAAGAAGAAATCCATTCTTACCTCAAACCTTTCTTTGATGAATTTGACTATAGTCATTAGAAGTATAAAATATTAATCCACCTTGATAGTGATGTGATGGATTTATGGTATATAGTTACAAAGCAGTGAAAACCACCTACTAGAGTAATGGATAGTGGTGAAGAATTACTTCCAAGAGAAGAGTAGGTTAGAGCTTATAAAAATGAAAATGGCAAGAATAAATAGACAATGACTATCCTCTGAAGTTTTATGTCAAGAGAAGAAGTTGAGGGAGTTCAACATTGCCAAATTGCACATACAATATGAAAGGCTCTATATATCTACCATGAAAGCACAATACTTGTAAAATCTAGTAGATTGAAAATGTATGTGACTGAATGAGAGCTTTTCATAATGAAGGAGAATAAATTCATCACTGACATGATAAATAGACTCCTTGCCATTGTCAACAACATGAAGAAATATGAAAAAATTCTCAACAATCATGAGGTAAACACCAAAATACTCAATATGCTTTGTAAGATCCCTATCCACATTCATTGGCCTTCTTACATGAACATATTCATTGCATAAATGATTTGCAATCCCACATGAACATATGAAATGGATAAATGATCATTTAAATATGTAAATTGGATAAGCACAATGATGACGCTTACATCATTACATTTGAGACACTTGAACATATATGTAATGTTTGTATAGTTGTATGACAAATTATCTTATGTTGTGTGCATGTTATAATATCATAAATAATGGTGTTTTAGAGCTTATTTAAAAATATGAGCACATATGGGGATTAGGAGATAGATGAAGGTGATGAAGGAGTGAAGAAGAGGGACTGAAAGAGGAAAATGAACTTCCAACCAATGGAAATGAGACACCATGATTTTATCTTGTTATAATAGGTTTACAAGTGAAAATTTTCATCCTTAAGGATCAAAATAGAGAGAATAAATGTGAGGGGCAGTAGAAAAAGGAGAGAGATAAGGAATAAAGAAACAAAGGAAGAAAAAGAAGAAAAAGAAGGAGAGCGCGAAGAGTAAGTTACCTAGGAAGTAATCCTAAGCTTTTTTTGGGTTTTGGGAAAATAGGTAAGTTAATTTTTCTTCTCCCTATAAGAAATTACTCCCTCATGACAATCATGAATGGTTAGTAAGAATTATAGAGTATTTAAGGTAGAGCTCATGTATGGGAGTTGAAATTATAGAGAAATAAAAGCTGATTGTGTTGGTTTTATTGTTAGAGCAACTTGTTGCACCCACAATTTCATAACCATAGAAGTGAAATTAGGGAAAGTGTAAAATATGAAGTTTGAGATTCATTCCCCATATAAATTCATGTAAAACATTTTTGCTTAGTTTGGTGAGTGTTAGGAGATATGACTCCTTGATTGGGGCTGGTTTACAACTAACCAAAATCCTCAGTCTTTCTGTTTTCATATATTTTGATGACTTTATGTGCTGATTTAGATAAGGTGAAAAACATAAAATTTGTAGGGTTATATCCCCTCTAAATACATGTAAAATAGTTTTGCTTGATTTGTTATGTGGAAAGAGATATGACTTATTGATTGTGACTGACCTTGAACTCAATGAAATCGCATATGTCTTTCAATTCTGTTTTCTAAGAATTTGATGGTCATAGATTCAGAATTTGATGATATACTAAACTTTAAAGTTGTATATTTATGTCTGATATATATGTCTAAGAAATATTTTTGTCAAATTTAACATGGTTGATGAGATATTGCACCTTCATCGTGACTGATTTTCAACATGTTAAAAATCTGCTCCCCCTGAGATTGGTTATTTGTTTTGATGACTTGATAGACTGAATTAGACAATAAGTAAAATATAAAAAAATGTTCCTTTATGTGTTTTGTAACTTCTGTTATATTAGTTTTACAATTTGATTCGTACTATTTTACATATGCCCATAATTGTAAGAACTACCCAGACTGAGATGACATTGAAATAGGGCAAAAATTTAAAAATTCATCACATTTTATATAAATCTTATATTGCCCTGCAATTTAACTATGTTGTATTATTATGTGTCTATTTTATTTGAAAAAATGTTTATTTGAAAAAAAGAATCAAGTTATTTGGATAAGTATGTCTAGATTTATTACTGTGAGAGTGTAGCAAGGTTAGACTGTCATATAAGGAAAATATGCATAAACACTAGGTCCACTTGCATGGATCATGCCATAGTTGCATACCAAATATTCATAATCATTTTGACATACTTATAACCGTGTATGTATCAAATGTTAGGATCTAAAATATTCATAATCATTTTGACATACTTATAACCATGTATGTATCAAATGTTAGGATCTAAACACTTTAAGGAAGCCCCAGAGAGAGAACCAAACCTACGATAAAGGTTGGTCACATCAAAAGTTGAGTAAAAACCATAATTTGATTCTAATGTGTATGTGTGATAATTTTATGATATAATTATCTTTTATTACATGTATATGTGATTGAATTGTTACATTACAAGTGAATACAAGTCAAGTGAGAATTATATGCTCTTAATGATTACTTGGTATACCATTGTGAATTAACACTTGCATATGGAACTAAAAGGATGTTGTGACCGACTTGTCAAACAATTGCAAATCACTTGGAAAGGGACCAATATGTCCTATTGGCACATGTTATTGATCAAATGATTCACTTGTTATATGCTGGTCAGCAAAATCAAATGTCACTTGTATCACATGAATTCTCGGGAGCAGTGTTTGCCTTGCAAGGTCATGATAAAAATCAATCTATTGCACTTGCACTTGCATAGTCAATTCTTATACTTGTAATACATCTTGATGATATTTGATTATTGGTTGAGCCATAAGAATCTTATTATTATTTTTATTAAATGAATCACCAAATTGCAATTATGTTTTTTAGATACTGAAGCATAGGGTTTGGATACTTTGGTGCATAAACTTTTGTATAGAGACACATGGGCCACAAGTCGTCAGCTGAATTCCAACTCTCTCTCTCCTTGTGTCATGTATATATATCTAGATAGGAACCAGTTTATGATCACTAGCCTTGAACATTAGTTAACATATATGTACATTAAATACATGTTGGATTGTGTATGTATGATTAATAAACTTTTATGCATATGTATTTTTAGACATGAATGCCATGATTTGTAAATGAAAATGGTCATTACATGCTTCGTATGGAGATTTCAGAGCAAGGGTATGTAGCATACAAGAATCCAATCAAGAGATTAGAAACGTGCCAACTGATGTTCTTATTGTCAAACTCATTACTAGTGATATGGTGCTAAAAAAGGATGAAGAAATAAAAGAGATGGGATCTCAATGAGAAAAAGGAGAAAAGAAAACACTTGCTTTTAAATCCTATAGCAAAGACAAAGAGGTGAAAGTAAGCTCTAGCGAAAGTGATAAGAGTGAAAAGGAAGAAGAAGAACTTCCTATGCTCTTAAAGAGGTCCAAGGAGCTCATGAAGAAAAGAAAGGAAAGAAGGAACCTCAAGAGGACATCACCCAACTTTAAAGAAAAAAAGAATAATATAAGTTGCTTTGAATGTGGGAAGCAATGACACATCAAATTTTATTAACCCAAGTTAAAAAAGAAAAAGAACTGGGACAAGGACAAGAAGAAGATCTTCAAAGCTAATTAGGATGATGACTCAATTGAATAAGAAGAAGATGAAGAAGTTTTCAACTTTTGCTTCATAGCTGAAGATGACTCCTTCAATGAGGAAAGTACTTCTTCTCATTTTTGTGATGATTATAATGCATTTAATGAAGGGGATGATGAACTTCTTTACATCCTTGAGATGTGATAGGTATATGCCAAAAATGAAAGTTTATAAGAAAAAAATGTTCTAAACTTAAGGATGAATTCAAATGTTTAAATGATCCAGTAAATGAATTGAGGATTTCAAATGAAGAACTCTAGTAATCTTAGGAAAATCTTTTTAAAACTTCATCCTCCCTTGATTCTATGAGAAAAGAAAATGATTCTTAAAAAGGTGAAGTTATTAAGTTAAGGAAAATCTCTAAATTTCACAAAGGGAAAGAAACTTTAGATACACTTGTTGTATCTCAAAGACCACCCCTTGTGAGATATGGTCATGGTTTTAATGGAGATTCCTTATCTACATCCTATTCTCCCACATTCATTAGAGCTCTTACACCTTAAATCTCTAACATATATGTACTTGGGATAAAAAGTGCTTTAAGAATTAAGCCTCATAAGCTTAAAGGCAAGGGAAAGGCATCCCAAGGCTCAAAGGCTAAGCTTTAAAGAGCCAATCATGCTTTCATGTACACTAAGAGGCGCTCATACAAAAATGTCCCTCCTACTTCTTATCATTCTTGCACTTGCATGCATTCTCATGGCTAAAGTATGAGAAGGCCTTTTATTCATACTGAAGTGGTCCATAGGAGAAAGACTCATAACTCTAAACTTTAATGTTACTATTATAAGAAATTTAGGCATATTAATGTGTTTTGCAATATTAGGAAGGCACACCTAAAGCTAGAAGACCTTCCAAGCCTAACCTCTAAGGACCCAAGTATGTTTGGTCATCTAAATAATGGTGAAATGGTTTTGTTTTATAGGAATGCCTGAAAGCCACCAAGAAAGACAATGATTGGCCTATGGATAATGGATGCTCAAAGCACATGACCAGAAATAGGAAGCTATTCACCGTTCATCAAGGAAAAAGATGGTGGCAATGTCATATTTAGAAAAATGCTAAGGGTAAGGTAATTAGCATTGAAATTGTTAGTAAAAAAGGGTTGCTCTCTCATTGACAATACGCTTTTAATTGATGGTTTGAAACATAATTTGTTAAATGTAAGTCAATTATGCGTTAAAGGTAATTAAATCACTTTTGACCCTAGAGAATGCTGAGTTACTACTTTGGTAAATAAGAAGGTAGTCTTTAAAGGTGAAAAAAGAGGCACAACCTATCTAATTGACTTAGACATTTTAGCTAATTAATCTTTCAAGTGTTTTGTCTATACTAGTAAGGAATCTTGGCTTTGGCATAAAAGATTTAGATATGATAACATATAACATCTATCAAAAGGAGAGCTAGTAGAAGGTCTTCCAAAGCTCAAGTTTACTAATGATAAGACATGTGGAACTTGTCAAACGGGGAAGCAACATCAAACATCTTACAAAGCCAAAAACATTGTAAATACTTCTAGACCTCTTCAACTTATACATATAGGCCTAGTTGGACTTATAATAAATGATAGTTTATGTGGCAAACACTATGCATTTGCCCTGATGGATAACTACTCTAGGTTTACTTATATCTCCTTCATTACTCATAAAAGTGACACTTTGAAGCTTTTAAAAGTGTTGCAAAATGTGTTTACAATGAAAAAGTGACTTAATTTATTCTATTATATGTGACCATGGAAAAGAGTTTTAAAATGAAAGTTTTGATAATTACCATTTGAAAAATGAGATTTTAAACAACTTTTCTACTCTTAGAACACCACAACAATATGGTGTTATAAAGAGAAAAATATAATTTTAGTGGAGATAGTAAGAATAATGCTCAATGACTATTCTTTACCAAATTACTTTTGGGCCAAGCCATTTATACCTCATGTTATATTGCAAATCATGTTTTCAAAAGACCCATTTTGAATAAAACCTCTTATGAGTTATGAAAAGGTAGAAAACCCAAGATCTCATACCTAAAAGTATTTGAATGTAAATGTTATATTCTAAATACCAATCATAATCTTGGGAAATTTGCACCCAAAATGGATGAGGGCATATTTCTTAGTTATTCCACTAGTAAGGCTTATAGAGTTTTCAACAAAAGGTCCATGATGGTTGAAGAATCAATAAACGTTATGTTTGATGAATCAAGTAAACTTAATCTTAGAAAGGTTCACTTGTTGATGATCTTATAAGTCACTTTGAGAAATTGAAGCTCAACTCTACACTAAATGAAGTGAAGATAGATATTGAAGATCAAAAGCCACTTCAAAAGAAAGATCAAGTCCAAAACCAATAAGATGAGAATCCAGATCAAGGACTTCCCAAGGATTAGAGCTACTCCAAGGACCACCCAAAAGACTTAGTCATTAGTAAGACCTCTAAAGGTGTAAGTACTAGAGCTCAATTACATGTATTAGATAATAGTCTTGCTTTGTTTTCTCAAATTGAGCCAAAGTCAATTGATGAGACTATTGATAATGAGAGTTAGGTGATTACTATGCAAGAGAAACTTAACCAATTTGAGAAAAATAAAGTTTAGGAACTTGTTCCTAGGCCTAAATAACATTTAGTTATTGGTTATAAGTGGGTTATTAGGAATAAGATAGATGAACAAGGTTCCATCACTATAAACAAAGCTAGATTGATTACAAAAAGTTACAACTAAGAGGAAGACATTGACTATGATGGAACCTTTGCTCCGTTTGTAAGATTAAAGGTCATTAGGATTCTTTTAGCATTTACATGTCATATGAATTTTAAAATTTTTCATATGGAAGTGAAAAGTACATTATTGAATGGTTTCATTGAGGAGAAAGTTTATGTTGAGTAACCTTCAGGTTTTGAGTCCCATGAATTTCCAAATTATGTTTTCAAACTAATTAAGGCCTTATATGATTTGAAACAAGCTCAAACAACTTGATATGAATGGCTTAGTTCATTTCTTTTAAAAAATGATTTTAAAAAAGGTAAGGTTAACACTATATTATTTATGAAAAAGCATCATAGGGAAACACTTATTGTTCAAATTTATGTTGATGATATTATATTTAGTACTACTAATGACCAACTTGTAGATATTTTCATTGAACTCTTTAATAAAGAAAGAATGTACTTCATCAAGATGGAACTTGGGATGTTTGATGGAAGCTTCATAGGGTGAAAATGGATCTCATTGTATGCATGTGATATTGATTGATGAATATTATTGAATTATTGATGTGCTTGATGGATATATGTTTGATTGATGTGTTGGATGAATTAATTCAATGTGCACTTAAGCCTTTCTATGTTTAATTGCATGAATTGATCTTCAAAATATCAACTTGATCACAAATGGTTCAGGCCATATGTTTAAAATTTCATTTTAAGTTGTTTTTCAAAAATGGCTTCTAATTCGTAACCAAGATTACAAGTCACAGTCGCTACTTACAAGCCGACTTTAAGTTTTCAAACCCTTCTTAATTTGCATTCGTGACCTAAGGTGACCATCATGAAATTTTAAATTTAAAAAATCCTTGATTGTTGATTTTGCACTTTTTTGAAGAATTTTTGTTCGTTACTCACAAAATTTGCAATTCGCTGTCATGACACATAAGTAGTGGTCGCGACAATCTAATAAATACTGGGTAATGACCATTTGCATTCTAAATGGTGCAACTCCCTCATTTAATGCATTTCAAAGCATTTTTTGTCCACTAACATCCTTTTTCTACCTATTTAAAATGCTTTTAATTCTTCTCCTTAACTTCTGTCACTTTCTTTTTCATCTACTCACTTACTTTCAATCTTTCTCTTTTTTTTCCTCTTCTAAATCACTATATCCTCTCTTCATCTTCTCAATGGGTCCAAGGAAGTCAATAAGAATAGAAAAAGGCAAAGGGCCTGCCACCTCATTTCATCTAAGATAAGGGCTACCTCTATACCTTATGAAGGGCATAATTAATGAAGAGAGAGAGAGGTGCAAGGTAAATAAAAACAAGATCAACCAAGCTAATTGAATCCTTTATGACTTTCTCCTCGATGCCTTAAAAATTTCTAATAAGATCAAGGGATTCCTTGCACACTTAGGATGGGTTGATTTTATATGGAGAGATGAATTAAGATATAAGGAAATTGTTAAAGAGTTCATGCACACTATGACCTTAAGAAAGAAAATTGAGTATAATATGGGTATGTATGGCCTCACTTTTCATGGTTTTGGAGAGGAATATTGCATCACAAATAACCAAATTTGTTCACTATTTAATTTCCAAACTGGGGATAGGACACCTTTTAACATTTCCTCCCTCTATATTGATTATTTTAGCTTTTGCAGTTAAATCTCCATTGAAGCAAAACATGACCTCAAAAACCACCCTTCTTTCTTCACTTTTGCATTGAATCATTACCTTTTCAATTTGTGCTAAAGGGGGTGACAATGAAAAGTTATCTTAAAGCGACCTTGCTTTCCTCAATTGCCTCACCCTTAACAAGCTAATTAAAAGTGGTAGGTATTTTGTGGATCAATTGATTCACATGAGTGTTAAAATCAAAGCCTAATTTCTTCTTCCCTCCCATATCACTGCCATCTATAGATTTATGAGGGCACTTACTCTAGAAAATGAATTCTTTCTCACTAAAAAAAATACCTCTCAAGCATAAACTTTCTTGATCTTCATTACTTGATAAATGCCAAGGCCATTTACCTCAAGACTTATGTTTACTTATTGGGGGCTCAAGGTGCAAAAAGGTAATAAGCATCCCAAGCCTCTAAGAGAAAAAGGTTAATTAAAGAAGAAGGAGTTTAAGAACAAGAAGCCCTTCCCTGAATCGTTAAGGTAAAATCAAAGTCCTAGTCTCTTCCTATTTCTCTCTCTTCTATTAACAAAAAGTTAGACAAAGTCCTAAGGGTGATGAAGAGAAGATTCAACCTCCTCACTCATCTCCATAGTGACGTTTATTGATTTACAAGAGAGTATGGGAATTGAGCCTTGCTATCTCCCACATTTTTAGGAGTAAGACATAGGCCTCCTCTATGCATGGGTAATAGTGCCTCGGGCTCCACGATACAACACCATTATAACATGCACCTCATTACACAAAAAATGCATGGATAACTGCCTCATCTATTGCAAAAATTCTTATCAAGGCCTCCATCATCCATCCCTAGTATCCTATATCGCTCGCCATATGTTGTTCCTTAAGCTATAACATCATAACGTGTTAAGGCTCATCCCTTTTAGGTTTTTGCCCAAAACATGTTGGAGGGTAGATGTTAAGGTACTAGCCATGCATTTAGTCCCTCATGACATGACAACATCCTGTCACTAAGATACCACTCTTGGATTAAAGGCTCCATTAACAACCACCATCCAAAAGAATGATCCTCTGCCTTAATTACCTCAGGCTGCCACTCTTTCACATGCCCTTCTAGTCTAGCTGGATCTGTAAAAGAAGCAAAATAATAAAAATCATCATTGTAAGTGTCAACTAATGCTTATAAATTATATATAATTAATTTTATTTTTTACATATTGAACATATCTAAGTCATCACCAAAGTGTTCAGGTGATTATGCTTCAACTAAACAAGTGACTCATCGTGATGTGTATAGCTCCACCTCGTGTATTGGGGGTAGTATGCCTCTTTGTTATGTTAAAGATTATTGCCTATTGATAACCCCAACTTTATAGCCTAAGCTTGTCATAGATTTAATGTTAGTTAAGTGGAAGAAATAACAAGTAAAACGAGACTAAAAGTGCAATGTTTACTTTTAGTATCTGCCAAAGACCACTCATATAGGATAGCTCACGTTAGCACCTAACCAAATAACAGTATAATTAAGTAATCACCATAGAGCTCTAGTTTAAATGGTAAATTAGGGGCTCAAGTTCTCTAAGGCTAGAAGGAGATAAATCTCAATAGTGTCTTCGGGGTTAGAGAATAAGGTCCCCGTAAGACTGTAGAGAAGGAAGTAATTAGTTACTTCATTGATTAGTTGTTGCAAGCTATCATCCATCGTAATTAGAGCCTCCCTGTTCATACTCAAATGCTTGAAAGTGAGGTTCCCTCAGTACTAAGAACATACATGAGAAGACAGTAGATATAGTCCCTCTATAGAACTAGATCATAAACTCTCACATTTATAAGATGTAGGATCCTAAAGCATCAAAATCCTATTAGGAATGTCAAATCTTTGGGAATGAAGGTGACCTCTCTGATTTGTGGCAAATGAAATGTATGCATGTTGTCCATGCATCACTTAGTTAGAGCTTGCATAGTCATCATGTCACTTGATGGAGACATATCTGAAAGTGTCTTAAAAAAGGGAAAGAACCATGTCCCCTCTAGACGAGCCCTCACACATTGGGGCAACCTTTTGAGCCAAAGCCCAACTAGTGTAATAGCTTCGCCTCCCTTGCTGAAGGCAACATCACCATTTAATTAGCAACAAATACAATCACATGACCAAAAATAAAGGGAAACAAAAATGGTAAGAGTTGAACTAAATATATTAAAAAAAGGTCAAGCCAACACCACAATATGTAAAGCTACAGTTGTACATGCAAATCGAGGACAAAATTTCCAAATCGAGAAGCTATTTGAGCAAACTTAAGCAAAAAAAATAAAAAACCAAATCACAAATCCCAAGTATGTAAATTGTGCAATTCCATATAAAATAATAATAATTTTACATATTTCTATGTGCAGATGCATGTAGAGCATTATAAAAAAACCATAAGATGAAGGAAGATGTCTCATTCTAGCCATAATAATTGTTCACAATGCAATTATCAAACACACAAGTGCCAAAAAGGGTAATTTGTAAAGTCCTATAAAATAATTATAAAATAATTATTCGCAAAGATTTAACAAAATTTCCAACTCTAGTTCAGTCACAATACCCTCGAAATTCACAAATTATACAATTTAAGCAAAATTCCAACAATAAATGCATAAATAAATTATCAAATCTCACAGGTATATATTTCAATTTTCTAATAAACTAATTTTGGTAATTTTGCATAAACTTCAAGAAATCAATACAAACACATAAATCGAGACAATAGGCCAATGGGCAGCCAATAAATAAATTTTAGAATTTTAGAAGATGTGTGTCTTATAATCAATTCTATTTTTTTTTTTAAACTAGGATAGTGTTCACATGTAGAACATAATTTTAGGATAGTGCCTAAAATCAAAAGTGCTAAAAATGGAAGAAAAGGAAAAAATAAATAAAATAATTAATTAAAGAAAATAGAGAAGCAAGACCTATCATGCCTAAAGTTGCACCACTTAGTGGTAGTATAGATCGTACATGATTGGCATATCCCGACGCAACTTAAAGCCCTTCGACATGATTTAGGATGAGACGTGTGTGAGGGTAGACACAAAGTCGAAGCCCCAAGCAATCTTCAACTGCCATAATGCATCATAGATGACGTCTTCCTCCTTAAAAAAATCAACGGAAGCATTATGAATTATCGAAATCGGCCATCATAAATCTAAAAGCGAAGGATGCTTAGAGAGCTAAGTCAGAGAGTTTAAGTGAGAGAAAGTAGAGAGAAAAGGAGAAAATGCATAAATGAGCTAGGGCTGACTGTTGGCCCTTATATATGAAAGTTTATCTATAAAGACAACCCTTATTTGTACAGACAACTAATGCCACTTCACATCCTAAAATTATAATGCCACACCGTGCTATTATTCAAGTTGTTTGTACAGACATGCCTTATGTCTATTCAAACCACTAATGCAAAATAAAGGAAGGAAAAGGAAAAGAGAAAGAAGAAAGAGAGGCCTACATCAAAATGATCAAACTACCTCTTAGCCTTTTGAAGACTAGGAAGATTAGCTCTAGTCCTTGAATTTTCTCTAAATTATAGTATTACCTTATAATACTAAGATTTCCCATGGATGTTAGAAGGACCTCTAAAGTAAATTTGCACTAAGCCAACCGATTTAACAAGAAAACTCATCTCAGTAAATGCCAAAAGGGCTCTTATGAGATAGAAACTTTCAAAAAATGCTAAAGAAATTCTTGAGCTAGTTCTACTTACCAGAATGGATAAAAGACTGCAAATAGATTTAACATTCATAGCTATAAAAAAAACTACTACAACACTTGATACCTACTAGAGAACTACTGTAGATATACAATCAATGCTGATACCTACTAGAAAATTGCTAGAATAAGTTTAGTACTTGCTAGCCAGTAAGACTCCTAATACCTACTAAAAAGCTTCTAGGACACCCAATACCTACTAGAGAGCTATTGTAGGCATACATTCAATACTGGTAACTACAAGAAAGCTACCACAATAAGTTTAATACCTATTAGAAAGTTGTTAAGACTCCTAGTACTTATTATAAAGTTACTAAGAAACTTAATACTTGTTAAAGAGCTGTTGTGACATGCAATCAACATTGGTACCTGCTAGAAGGCTACCATAACAAGCTTAGTCCTTGCTAGAAAGCTGCTAAGGCATTTAATGGACTTTAGTACCTGCTTGAGGTGTTGCTAAAGAGTTGTATCCTTCAGTATTCTTTCTAATGTTTACATTCTAAGTTGTGCTTTGTTGTGTCTTGTTTAAAAGGTTATTTCTCATATATCATTTTTTGAGCCCTAAAAATCTGGGGACAAACCATAAGCATTGGATCTTGGGCTTTAAGATGCAAACCCAATGATGAAAACCATTAAGGATCAACTCCCTAAAGTGTAAAGGAAAGATAACAAAAGGAAGGAACAAGACTTAGGGAAACCTTAGATCAAGTCCAATACAAGCCCATAAACCTAAACAAGGCTAACTGAAAAACCCACCAAATAACCTTGCATGGATGTACAAGTAACATACATGGCTGTATAGCTAACTTTTTAGTAGTACATTCATATTGTTAACCCTAGCAAATAAAAGATTATAGAACCTGGACACCTAACATTCACATGGCTATACAATTAACAACTTGGCTGTATAAACATCCCTAAAATAATAATTCTAGAATATTCTTAGCTCATGTATATTATCGCCTAAGTATTGTAAGGAATCTGAGCCATCTTCGTTTAGTTGCACCCATCCCGTTTATAAATATCTTTGTGATCAAATTTCATGATGTGGGTTAAATCTAAATCAATCAATAAATCCAATTTCAATTATTATCTTCTCTCCTTCAAATTATTCCTTAAAACCCACCTTATGCTTTTTTACACAAATATAAACATTAGTGATGAATGAGCTTAGTTACTTAACATATAACTTCATTCAATATGCTTTTAGTTTGCTATTTTACATAAAAATCGATATTAGTCATGAAAATCCCTAGTTACTAGGCATCCCAAAAATAAGAGAATAGCTATTTTTCTTTCTTTTGAATTTATTTTGATCATTCTTAATTCATATCTCTTAAACTACATCATTTTTAAATAACAAAGCACAATAGCAATTCTTTTTTTGTTTAAGCCTACGCAATTATATCTATTCATAGCTAGCCAAATTGCTTATTTTAGTATACATGCAAAACACAATCTCTTTGCATTCTTACTATCCTAAATTCATAAGTTACACTCCTCCAATTAGTAACCATCTCAATATTCATTTTCTCAAATTAATCCAAAGAATGACATCTCTTTTATAACTACTCAGTGATTGCCAAATAAAGCTTAATTAAGCTACACATCTTTGCAAAAAATCACAAAAGGAATTTTGGTTAATTTATCCTTGTACATAGGTGTAAGCATCATATAGGTCAAAACATAAGATCATAATCCTTCTCCCATAGTTAACTATGTCATTATCCTCAATAACATGCATTCTATAATACAAAGGATAAAATAGATTATGTAAAAAGAAATACTCTACTCTAATCTTAGTGGAAGGTTGATTGCATCCAAATAGCTTCATACTTAACAGCCTACATTCTTGGTTCATTGGTTTTATAAACTTTGATCCTCTAAATTTGTATGTCACAATCCCTATTCTCCCTAATGTAGTGAGATTGAAAGGTTTTATAATGGGCAAGCTTCCTCACCCATTTGATTAGAGTCAAAACCACATAAAAATATAGCCAAACCCTTGACTATATGCCTCAATCCTCCCACTTTCCTAGGATTTTTGACTAACCCCACCAATTGTTGAAAAATATGATGAGTAGTTAAGACTTTTAGCTTATTATCAATGCACTACATAAGAAATATTTGGAGACTTTAAATGCTTCTAGCGTCTTAAATATAACATTAAACATAAACTTGTGAAGGATCATCAAACACTTATCTTTTATGGATCCACTTAAGGATTATTGAAACTTTAAACCTTCTTGATTCAAGATTCTTTCCTAAAATATTCTAGCATTAAAGTTTTTGAGATTATCATTCATGTCTCTTTTATAGATGCCAATTACATCTCTCAGGTTGGTTTGATTAATGGTATATTGCTTAACAAAAAATCTAAAGACAAGAAATGTCTCATTCTCCTTCTCAAAGTGAAGTGTTGAAAAGT
Source organism: Omphalea diandra (assembly GCA_949677035.1). Classification (NCBI taxonomy): domain Eukaryota; kingdom Viridiplantae; phylum Streptophyta; class Magnoliopsida; order Malpighiales; family Euphorbiaceae; genus Omphalea; species Omphalea diandra. The sequence continues at coordinate 29,196 of CATIWR010016885.1, read as the reverse complement.
ACTTAAGATTGAATCTTTTATAAGATGGGATTTGTGTGAGTGTAAATTAACCTAACCCAACCTAACTAAAAGATCTTTCATGCTATTTATAATTTTTAGTTGCACCAAGTTTGGTTCATGAAAAAATCTGCATACAACATGCATTCTAGAATATAGAGAAAGAAATTTCTCATCTTCTTCATCATTATAAATAGGGAAAGGAGCATTATACTTTAATGAGATGTCTCTTGGACCCCTTTGTTATTGCTTCCTGCTTAACCTTGATGAAGATGCTCTTAAAGACATTTTGAAGTGAAGAAAGATATGAGAGTGTTATAGTGGTGGTTATGGAAAAGTAAATAAGCAAAAGAATAGCTAAAAGATGGAAGGAAATTTGATGTTCTCAATGCTTCTACTTGTTTTCAAACTTTGGAAGAGTGTTTGTGTGAGTGAAAATATGGGGCAAAAAGGCTTATTTATAAAGGAAAAAGACTAGATTTTGGGAGGGAAAGATTTAAATTTAAAATTAGTTTAAAATCCCCTAAAAATTACCAGCTTACAACATGTGTCATGGGAGTGACTGCCCGTTGCTCCATTTGGAGCATCATTGATTGGTAAGTGTGACTCAAGTTGTGGCCTCTGACTCAATCAACTCATACCTCACTCAACTTGGTCGCAACCTATAACTTTGGTCAACCACAACAAAGAGTAGCTATGATGCCTCTAAATTTTTATAAAATCAATTTCTCCATATCATTATACACATTTTGAATACATAAATAATGATAAAATTCATCAAAATGGGGCTTTCATATTTCATAATCCATTTCAGATCTAACTCCAAACATGCAATCAATATCTACTAACATATTTTACATATTGAAAACCGAAAATTAACATTAACTAAGTCCTAATTAAACATGAATAAACTTTAAAATTAAAAACAAACACATTAAAAGAAACTAAAGGTGCCAAGTTTTAAAGCTTAGAAAACCAACTTTTAAGGGATTACATTCTAAGTTAAGAACACAAATCTCTTATCTATTTCTTTCTTGGTCTTCTTCTACCCTTTTTAGCCCTAGGTGGCCTCTTTCTTCCCCTTTTTGATGAAGTGCAAATCTCCACTGGCTCTATGCCTTCATCTTCCTCTTCATTGGAAGAAGAGTCCTACACCTCAATGAGAATTCTCTCAGCTTTGTTTTTCTTCTCCATCGCTATAATCTTTTAATTGTCTTAATAAATCTTTTATTCTTCTTTATCTTCCTTAATTCAATGATCTTTTAAACTCTTGCACTTGATCTTGCATTGAAGCTTTTTTTTTTATTATTTTCTAAAAAACTCATATTTTTTGCTTCTTTTAAAGTCTTTTGAGAAAACCTAGGTGCTGGCTCTAAATGCTCCATCAAGAGGGTTAAAATGTAGGCTAAAAAGTAGGACATGACACATTTAGGTTACAACTTGCGATTTTAGTCATAAGCGTGATACTGCATCATACTCATAAGGGTTAAAGCTTGTGACTCTAGTAATGGGCATGATAGATTACGTTGTCTTTAAATGTCCAAATATCTAACTTGTTCCTTAAAGTTTCCAGCTTTTCCTATTTTGGTCTTAATTCATTCTAAACTTGCTAAAACACCTATAAAATATCTAAATGAGGAAATAACACCAAATCATCCAAAATAACTTAATTTAAACATAAATTAACACCAAATCAAGCTCAAATCTCATAAATTATCTATGAACAAATTAAGCCTAACAAAATACCCCTCCTTTTACTCTACCAAATTCACAACTCAAACCACCTTAAAACATAGAGACCAAATAGTAAAACCATTCCTTTAAAGATCTATGCATATTAATAGTTTTATGATTTCAATTATACATTTTTTTAGCATTTTGGACGATTCAATAAAGTTATAGTGCCTTTGAGGATAAGGTTAACAATAAAGGAGCATCTTAGACCCTTATAATCCTTTGTCCTTTGTCCTTTTTCCCTTTTCTTCTTCTTTTTTAACCATAGAACCCAATTCTAATGGGTGGTATAGACCAATTTATGGTTTGTATAGACCACCAGTTGGTCTCTATAACCTTTTTTAACTACGGACAATAGGGTTTTAAAATTTTTTTCTGCTCATTTTCTTTTAATCTTCATTGGTTTCATTAGTTTATTTGTGAGCACTACCCATTTAATGGTGCTAGGTTATCATATTTATGGTTTCTTTCTTTTTCATTATAACGTGTGTTTATATTATGGGAGATATGAATGGGATAGGAAACTTGGATTTTTAATATGAATAGGATAGGAAACTTGCATTTCTAAGGACCTCATGACTTTATTTTCTATGCATACATTGTTAGTTCCATGAGAATTTATTACTTCCATAATGAATGAGTTGACTAACTCACTAACTAGATTATAATTTACTCTCCTCTTTAAGTGACTATTCAAACCATGACAAAAAGAAAGAGTGTATAGCTCATGATCCTTTACTTTCATTTGGTTTTATGATTAATATTTTGTAAACATTCTTTGGCCTATAATCTTTCTTCCCCTTCATTTTGGTATCTTAGTTCCATCCATAACTAGTGGTGCCATTTAGGATGCTTTAGCTCCTATAGAGCATTGAATGGAGCAGATTCAATGATCCAAGGACTCTAAACCATTACATTTTTTCCCAAGGCCTTTGCCATCCTCCAAATGCATTTGCATATCATGTTTACTTTATGTTCCATTCTCCATGATCCTATGTTATGTCTTTTATTAGTTTTTATTATCATTTTTTGTTCATATGATGTTGGGTTTCTGAATGACATGATTTGGACTTAGAAACATAATTAGGTAGTCTTGACTTGGAGAATCTAATAGAAACATAATTAGGTGGTCTAGACTTAGAGAATCTATGGAAAGAGCAATATTAGGGTGCATTTGAGTTTCTTTTAAGTTATTTTCTTAGTTTCTTCCCATTTTTTATAAGTATGCTAACTTATTTGTTCTTTGTATACATGTGGATATGCATGTGCATTATGATCTTGATTAGTCATATGTATATTTGTTAAGCATGCATGACCTCCCCTACTTGAATATGGTTATATCCCCATCCTCATAATGAATGTGTGTAATGTTTTGATGATGATATGCTTGATTGAAATGTGCTAGAAACATGCTTTAGAGAGATAATAAAATTAACTAATAATAAGGCTAAGATGGAAAATATGCATTAGAGATGCTCGAAGGCTGAAGCTCTAAATCTAGGCAGTATGGGGTGCCTAACCTCTTCCATATGCCATATCCATTTTCCAAACCCAATCTTTTATGGAGTAAAGAACGATTGGGCCTTTTAGACGGCTTAAATAGTCTCAAAATTAGTCCTAACCAAAGTCAGGTGGCAACTTCATATTTTGATTAGGGATAATTCCAATGTATTATCTCACTTAGGTCACTCATTGACCACAATTTTAAGAAAAAGGCATCTATCTTGTGAGAGGACATAAGGAACCCCTATTAGTCTAACACACATGCCATTATTAGGGGGTTATTACTAATGTATGGCCCATATATTCTCAATCCTCAATTGATAAATCAAAAGTGGTAGATGTAAGTAATATTTGATTAGTTCAAGCGTAACTTTAAAAATTGATGTCACTCATAGCCATCATATTTGAATCCTAGGGTCATTAGATCTTCATCCAAAGTTGCTCAAAAGAGCAAAAACATCCATAAAAATACCACTAACCATGAAACAGATTAAGATACGAACATATTTAAGAAGGAAACTTTTCAGAATGCCAATGATATGCATTATGCATTAAACATGAAAGATAATAAGGATAGGGGTTGCTAAGGATCAATATTTTTCCCCGAGTTCAATTAAGTGATCACTTTAAAAGAAAAGTAGAAGGAGTGAGCAAACTAGCTAACCAGCCACTCTTCCATGGTGATGGTAACTAAAATATGTAGAACAACTAACTACATAATAAACACTAGAAAGTAATGGCTCTTAAGATCTTTGGGAGTTATTATCCTTTTCTTAATCAATGCCAAAGTGATTTTAAAGAAGAATACAATGTAATGAAAAAGAAGAAAATGAAGAAGAAGAACCTAGGGGTGTCAAAACATTAAAATAAGGTCTTTATCTTGATCCTAACCCCATTTATTAAAGGAATAAGGGTCATTTGTCTCAAGACCGATCCTCAATCTACTTCAAGAGCTCTCAAGATACCCTAAAGAACCCTAAAAGTAAAAAGAACATGGATGGAGAAAATAGATGAAAATAGGTTATCTCCTTAGTCAAAGTGGGTTGTATAGACCAACTAGTGGTTTTCACAACCTACTTATTGGTATGTACAAATCACAAACGGGTCTATAAATACTATTGGGACTATGTTTGAAAAACAAAAGAAAAAAAAAGAAGAAGGGAGAAGAAGAATAAGTGCAATGGATTCCTTGAATTCTCTTTTATGCTTGTCTTGCTCCTAAAGGCACTATGGGTTTGATCAATCTTCGAAAATGCAAAGGGAATGCACAAAATCAAGTCACACATGCTTAGAGTTGACCTTGGATCTTTATATAATTATTTTAGGGGTTAGATTTATGGGTTTTGAGTGAGATGAGTAGTAATTTTGGTAGAGTAACCTTTGGGTTCAAGAGCCTCTCTTCTTCTTTCAAATGGGGAGGTATTTATAAAAGAAGTAAGTGCACCTAAGCCAAAATGGCTCAAGTTGCACCAAATTCTTGACCCTTAGTAGATAGGATTAATGAAGATTCATAATTAAAGTTTTTAAGTTGTTTGTACAACTAAGATGTTAGATGCACGAACTTATAGTCGGTTGTATAATCATTTGAAAGTCAATAGTCAACTATTATAAAATTTTCTCTCTATTAGGTTTAAAAAATTGGTTATTCAGTTAAGTAAACTATAAGTTAGATGTACAACCATCTAAAGGCTATTTAGTAATTCTTAGTCTTTAAATCAAATTTCACAATGTGGGTTAAAGCTAAACCAATCAATAATTCCAAATTCATTTATTAATTTTTCTCCTTTAAAATATTCTTTAAACCCATCTTGCAAAATTATCGCAAGAGGACAATGATGAATGTAACATAGTGCACAAGTGGGTATGGATATCGTCCTACAGAGATAAAGGCGACAAGTAATGGAATATAATGACTATATTTTTATTTAGAAACTAACTAATTGAGATGTTTTCAAAACTATTAATGTAAAGAAAAATAAATAAATTAAACTAACAAATATATGGCAAAAAGGCAAAAGTAATTAATAAAGAAAACCTTGTGATAAAACACCTAGGACACTTGATCTCACTGATGAAAAATCATGAAATCATTAATCATTCAATGATATGTTGGATTAAGGGTTGCAACTATCAATTGTCTCTATAGTATTAAGTCCTCTCTCACGAGAGGTCACTTAATTTGTAACCATTTCCCCATATCCATCTTTTAATGTGAACTAGAAATGCATTTCGATAATCTTTTAAGTGATAATAATATGTTAAATGGGTATCTCTACTCATCAATTAACCTAAGGAAAATGACTCTAAGTATATTTCAATTCATAATCTCTCGATCTATAAATGAAACACAATCATGTAATTAGTGATCTAGCAATTGCAAACATTAGGCTCTAGAATCATTTACTTGCAAAAGCATAAAATCCCAACATAGTGATTAAACTCATAAATCAATCAATCATTATTCATGGCTACATCAAGGTAATGGATAATGGATCATAGATCTAGCCAAACATTCTAATAAAACAAGATAAATCCAAAAGTAATAGCATTATCTTTTACAAAGCAAATATGAACAAATAGAAGAAAAGATGAAATCTCCCAATTATCTTATAAATCTTCTCTTCTTCTTCTTCCTTAATCTAATGATCTTTTGAACTCTTACATTTGATCTTGTTTTGAAGTCTGTTTCTCCTTGTTTTCTTCTATAAAAAATTCCCCTTTTTGCTCCTCCAAAACTCTTTAGAAAACCTTAGGAGTTGGCTTTAAATGCTTATAACAAAGGGTTAAAAATAGGCTACAAAGTAGTTCACAACACGTCTAGGTCGAGACATGCGACTTTAGTCATGGGCATAACACCTTTTTTATCCTTAAAAGTTATGATCCATGACTTTAATTGCTAGTGTAACATAATGTAAATCTTTTTTACTCATCCAAATATCCAACTTGGTCTATGAAGTTGTTAGCTTTGCCCATTTTAGTGCTAATTCACTCCAAAATAACTTAATTTAAACATAGATTAACACTAAATTAAGCTCGAATCTCATCAAATATCTATGAACATAAATTAACTTAATTTAAACATAGATTAACTTAGCAATAAATAACTTAATTTAAACATAGATTAACACTAAATTAAGCTCAAATCTCATCAAATATCTATGAAAAAAATTAAGCCTAACAAATTCCTCGACATTTGAACTGTTACTTGTCGTCGAGAAATAAAGAATAAATAGCCAAAATTTTCATAATTTTCATAAAACATATATAGCCTCATCATGCTTGTAATAATAATCACTTAAGTTCTATAAAAGATGTACCAACAAGAACACATTTAAGCAAATGAATGTAAGCTAGTTTACTACCTTGAAAAGCAAACTCACTCATTCATGAATAGTTAGAAATAACAAGGCTATATTTTACACATGCATCTCAATAATCTTCTAACTAGACCATTAATCAACATAATCATGATGTTAAATCATGTTAGATCATCATTGCCTCCATTAATTAATAATGAGAAGAATAACTTTAAATGCATTAAATCATTAGGATTCATCTTTCTTTAACCACCTTTTTTTTCTACTTTTTACTTTTTTTTTTGAAGGGTTTATATGTCTTTTTTATGAAATCGTTAGGATTCATCTTTCTTTAAGCACCATTTTTTTTACTTTTTACTTTTTTTTGAAGAGTTTATATGCCTTTTTATGCAAATATAAATATTGGTTATGAATGCACCTTATTAATAAACCTATAACTTCATTTGAAGCGCTTTACATACTCATACATTTAATTGTTTGTTTTACATGAAAGTCAACATTGGTCAGGAAGATTCTTGGTTACTAAGCTTCCTAAAACAACAAAGAAGTTATTTTTGTTTCTTTTGAATTTATTTTGATAATTCCAAAATCATATCTATTAAATTACTTCACCATTGCTAATTAATAAAGCTTCAATAACAATTCTTTTCTATTAAGCTCATGCAATTATATCTATTCATAATTAGCTAAATTACTTGATTCCACATATATGCAAAACATAATCTTATTGCATTCCAACTATCCTAAATTCATAAGTTACATTCCTCAATTTAATAATTAGCTCAAGTTCATTGATCTCAAAATCATCCTAAAAATGACAACTCTTATATAGCTACTCATAGTAATTACAAAATAAAGCTTAATTAAGCCACATATCTTTGCAAAAAATTAGAAAAAATTTTGGTCAATTTAGCCTTGTATATTGGTGCAAGCATCATATAGGTCTAAGCATAAGATCACAATCCTTCCCCTACACTTAAATATAAAATTATTCTCAATGACATTCATTCTATAACACAAAAGATAAAAGATATTGTATAAGAAGTACTTCTTTTAATCTTGGTTAGCTTACATTCTCATGAACATTTGAGAAAACAAGAAAAATCAAGTAGTTAATACAAGGTAAAATAAAAATAAATTAAAAGCTAACTAAAATAAATAAGAACATGAAAAGGAAAATCCCATTAAACTTGTACCTCCTTACATAACATAAACATATAATAACAGTGCACATGCACCTTACAATACTCAACCATTAAACAAAAAGACAAAAAATCAAGTCCAACACATCACAAAGGAACATGATATCAATAATGATAAAAAAAAAAAAAAAAACTCTAAGACATAATACATTAAGGCATATTTGATAGAGAAGGCAACTCAATGTTAGCTCTTGCAAAATATTGCCTTGTCTTATAGTCTTAGTGCTTTTGCACCACTCCATCCTTACCAATCTAGCATCTATAGTGTTTAGCCATTGAAGAACTAGGTTCCATGGCCCCTTTTGAGATGCACTAGGTCCTCCTTCTTATGGAAAAGTGTTGAGAGGTAGAACTATGGGAATGTTATCCTCTTTTCCTTTTTCACTCTCCTTTTAGACTTTTTCTTATTAGTTCTTTGGTTTTGTAAACTTTGGTTTTCCAAATTTGCAAGTTACAATCCCCATCCTCTCTGATGTAGTAAGATATAAAGTCCCCATAATAGGTACATTTTCTTTATCAATTTGTTTATGATCAAAGCCATAGAAATGAATAGCTAAACCCATGACTTTATGCCTTGATCATATGTTCAGTGGATTAACTATCTTATTTTTATAGCTTATTCAAATTGAAATCCATGCATTACCATTGAATTGACATAAAAATAAACCAAATGTCTAAAAATGGATGTTTTATAGGTGAAAAGTGAAAAAAAGCCAAATAGGGGATGAAAAGCTCAAACGCACAATTGTGTGGTCTAGGCACACAACCGTGCACCTTAAGAAGATTGAAAGGCAGTAGTTGAGGAGACACATAACTATATTACATGGTCATGTGCCTTGGCAGGATCAAAAGCACTAGGTACCCTCACAGGATGCATGACTGCGTGCTTCGATAGGCACACGACCGTGAACCCCTTCTTAAAGCCAAAAACATTATTCTTCATGAGGGTTTTTCTTTTCTTTTAAGTGGAGGTTATTTCCTTTCTTATTATGGGATGGATTAAACACTATTTAAGGAGTAAAATAAGCCAAAATTAAGGCATGAGGGGATAGCCAAGGGAGGAGTTTCAATGCAGAAGAAAAATGACAACAAATTTTTAGAGAAAGAAGGTGCAAGCAATCAAATAATCAAAAAAAAATTCATGTTTGTTCTTGGAGCTAGATTATTTGTTTTCTTTTACTCTCCTTATTTGATATGAACTAAATGTTTCATTAGCTAGGGTTGAAAACATATCTTATATGACTTTCATTGGGTTTTGTTAATCTAAATCTATTTGGTTTCTTGCATTGATTGTTTTAGCAATTATTAAGTACGTATTATTTAGCCATTGATTGTCTTAGTTTTGTGAATCAACAATCGATAGTTGCTTTTCATGAAACGAAGAGTTCAATAATATCCTTGCTTTGTTTTTGAGTTGAGAAACCTTAATTGCAGCATAAGTGTTTTTCATATAGCGTGTACCTATCATCAAGTTTTTGGTGCCATTATTGAGGATTAATGACTTTAATACTAAGTTATTATTTATGTATTACTCTAAAATTTTATTTTTTTTATTTTAACCTTATTCCTTATCTCTCTATTTTAGGTGCATGACTAAAACTTGAAATCAAGAGAATGAAGAAGATTTACTTCCTGTTGATCTAGAAATCGAATGCACCTTAAGCCAAAGAAGGCGAGAACAGTAACAAGTTTAAGAGATGGCAAACTAAAGAGACTAACCTTTGAAGGACTTTGCCACACCACCTCTTGAAGGATTGCAGTCGACTATCAGTAGACCAACCATCTGCATTCATTCAAATGCTTACTAATACACTCCAGTTCCATAGTCTCTCTCATGAAGGTCCAAACATGCACAAAGCTAATTTCTTGGAAATTTATGGCACTTTTTGGCAAAATGGAATGTTTGAAGATGCAGTAAGACTACACCCCTTCACATTCACTCTCAAGGACAAAGCTAAGCATGGATCAATTCTTTGGAACCTGGGAGTATCAGTATTTGTGATAAACTCTCTCAAGCCTTTTTGGCTAAATACTTCCCTCCATAAAAAATGGCTAGACTTAGAAATGAGATCACGACTTTAAGCCACTTGGATGGGGAAACATTGAATAAGGCTTAAGAAATATTTAAGGATCTTTTAAGAAGGTGCCTAAATCATCAAATTCTAAAATGGTTTATTGTGCACACCTTCTACTATGGACTCTTTAGGCAAATCAAAATCATTATAGACGCAGCAGCTGAGGGATCCTTATTAGACAAAAACAATCAATGCAGCTTATAAGTTAATTAAAACAATTGCACGTATAGGTTGCCTTTCTTTCCTTGCTTTCTTGCTTGACTTCAAATGAGACTAGCTACCTTTCCCTTACCTAAACTAAGGGAAATTTCTATTTAATTATATTTAATATTTAATTATCTAATTCTATTTATATATTATTATATTAATATTATATATTATTATATTAATATAATAATAATTAATCAACTACCAAGCCAATGAGAGGTATTTACTAAAGAAACTAGTGGAGATTCATAACATGGATGCCCTATAAACCTTGCAAGCTCAGGTATCTACCTTGTCCAAATAGTTGAATGCTTTTATGTGTAATGTTGTGTCTTCTCCTTTCATGCAGATTGTGTGTGATTTTTATGAGGAAAGTGGATATAAGAGTGTTGATTATCAAACAGGGAACCCTTTTGCCCAAGAGCAAGTAAACTATGTGGGAAATTTCAACTATCAACCCAATAACCCATACTTGAATACTTACAATTTGGGTTGGCATAATCACCCAAACTTCTCTTAGTCTAATAACAATACCCTAAACCCTAAAGCTCAAGGGGCACTACCTAGTTTTCAATACCAACCACCAAACTATCAACCTCAAGAAAAGAAATCAAGTCTAAAAAGCCTTTTAGAAAAAATTCATCAACTCCAATAATTCTAGGCTAGGAGAACATAAGGAGAATCAAAGGCCAAAATGGATCTAGCCAATAAAAGCCACTTATCCTCCATCCATAACCATGAGTTCAAGTAGGACAAATAGCCAATGCCCTTAGCTCTCGATCGTAAGGTACCTTGCTTAGCAACTCCAAAACCAACCCGAAGGACCAAGTGAAAGTCATCACTTTAAGGAGTGGTAAGGAACTTTAACCTAAGGAAGAGAAAGAAAGAAAAGCGAAGGAGGGTAAAGAAGAAGAAACCATGCTGGAGGCCAAGCCCAAAGAAAAGGTGAAACCATATGTACCTCTCGTTCCTTTCCCTTTAAAGCTCAAACAAAGTTCGGTGGATAAGTAATTCATAAAATTTTTAGATATGCTTAAGAAAATCTAAATCAATTTGCTATTTGTGCAAGCGTTTGCCTAAATTCTTAAAAATGCAAAGTTTATGAAGGACATACTTTCAATGAAAAGCAAATTTAAGGAATGTGAGAGAGTCATCTTGACAGAGGAAAGTAGTGTCATCTTATTCAATAAGTTGCCTCTTAAAACAGGAAATTTAAGGAGTTTTACTATACCTTGTGATGTTAGTCATGTTTCTAAAAATGCTTTTTGTGATTAGGATCTAGAATCAATTTGATGCTTGTATATTTTTGAAAAATTAGGTATCAACGAAATGAAGGCCACCAAGATCTCTCTTCAACTAGCAGATCATTTAATTATCTATCTTAAGGGGATAGTGGAGGGTGTCTCGTTAAAGTAGATAAGTTCATCATCCTGGTGGATTTTATAATTCTTGATATGGAAGTGGATCGGGAGATCCTATTACACTTGGGACTATCATTCTTAGCAATCGAAGGTGCTTTGGTTAATGTTAGGGAAGACACCCTCACCTTGCGAGTGAGAGACAAAAAAGTGGTCTTCAATATGTACAAGGCAATGAAAAAGCCTATGAAAGATGAACAGTGTTTGAGGATAGATGTCATTGAAGATTGCACTAAAGAAATCTTCTAAGAGAATAAGGAAACTTCAAAAATTGAGACAGTGGCCTTGGCAAGTGTCGAGAAAGAAAAATAGGAGAATGTTGAGGAGATAAGTATTCCAACTCTAGAACCTTGTGATGCTATTTATTCTTCTTATATTGTTGAACTGTTGGATTATGAGAAATATCTTGATATAACACCACCTTCTATTTTTAAACCTCATCAACTTAATTTTAAGCCTTTACCCTCACACCTTAGTTATGCATTTTTAGATGTGATGTGACCCTTTCATTCATCATTTTTAATGAACTTACTCAAGCCTAAAAAGAGAAACTATTAAACGTGTTGAGTAGTAAGATTAGAGCCCTAAGGTAGACCATAGCAGACATTAGGGGGATTAGTCATACTTTTTTTATACATAAAATTTTAATGGAGAAAAATCATAAACCCACTATAGAACACTAAAAGAGGCTTAACCCTAACATGAAAGAGGTGATTAGGAAGAAAGTAGTCAAATTGTTAGATGCAAAGATCATCTACCCCATTTTGGATAACCCATGGGTTAGTCCAGTCCGAGTAGTTTCTAAGAAAGAAGGGCTGATGTTATGACCAATATAAATAATGAGCTTATCCCTACTAGGACCATGACTGGTTGAAGAGTGTGTATCAACTATAGAAAGCTAAACATCACAACCCGCAATGATCACTTCCTTTTACCCTTTATTGATTAAATATTGGAAAGACTTACAAGTTATATGTACTATTGCTTCTTAGATGGGTACTCGGGCTACTACCAAATTTATAATAATGGAGGATCAAGAGAAAACAATCTTTACATTCCCATATGGTACATTTTCTTATAAGTGTGTGCCCTTTGGCCTATGTAATGCATCGACCACTTTTTAAAGATGCATGATGGCTATATTTTTCAAAATGGTAGAGCAAATGATAGAAATATTCATGGATGATTTTTATGTATTTGGTGATACCTTTGATGCTTGTTTAACTAATCTTGATAGGGTTTTAAAGAGATATGAAGAGAAACCTTATATTAATTGGGAGAAGTGCCATTTCATGGTATAAGAAGGCATTATGCTTGGGCATAAGATTTCATCAAAGGGAATTAAGGTAGACTAGGAAAAGATTAAAGTCATAGAAAAATTGCCTCTCCTAACATCTGTGAAAGAGATAAGGAGTTTTATAGGCCACGTAGAATTTTATTAGTGATTCATCAAGGATTTCTCAAAAATTTATAAACTTCTTTGTGATTTATTAGATAAGGATGTTCCTTTTATTTTTACTAATGATATTCTCAATGCTTTTCATAGGTTGAAAAAGGAACTCATCTTTGCACTAATAAAGATAAAGGTGGATTGGTCATTGTCATTCGAGTTGATGTGCGATGCAAGCGATTACGTAATAGGGGCTATTTTAGGCAAAGAAAGGATGAAAAGCTTCATGCCATTTACTATGAAGTCAAACCTTTAACGACACTTAACTTAATTATGCCATTATAAAAAAAGAACTTTTGGCTATTGTTTTTGCATTTGATAAATATAAATCTTATTTGCTTGGCTCTAAAATGATTGTTTAAACTAATCATGCAGCAATTCGTTATTTGCTAGCAAAGAAGGATGTAAAGCTAAGGCTAATAAAATGGATTCTTTTACTTTAAGAGTTTGACTTGGAGATCAAGGACAAGAAAGGAATGAAGAACTTGGTTGTCAGCCATCTCTCATGCTTAGAGCATATACAAGAGGATGAGGTAAGTATCTTAATCGATGAAACCTTTTTGAATGAGCAACTCTTCCTTTTGAAAGCTCTCCATACTCTATAGTATGTAGATTTTATGAATTATTTGGTAAGTGGCATTATTCATCTTGATTTTTCTTCCCATTAAAAGAAAAAGTCTATTCATGATGTTAACTTTTACTTTTAGGAAGAACTTGATCTATTAAAAGAATGTGTTGATGGTATTATAAGACGATGTGTGCTAGAGAAGAAGATGGGAGATATCTTGCAACATTACCATACCTGAGAATGCAGAGGACAATTTGGTCCTACCAAAATAATGGCGAAGGTATTACAGAGTGGGCTATTTTAGCCTTCATTATTTACTAATTCATTTGCTTTTATCAAAGCTTATGATACATGAGAAAGAATAAATCATATATCTAAGAGGAATGAGATGCCATTAAATTCCATGATTGAGATAGAACTATTTGATGTTTGGGCGATCAACTTCATGGGACCCTTTCCTAAGTCATTTAGGCACTAATATATTTTAGTGGTGGTTGACTATGTATCCAAGTGGTAGAAGCTGTAGCTGCCCCTTCTAATGATGCTAAAGTGGTGCTTTGATTCTTAAAGAAGCATATCTTCATAACTTTTGGAGTACTATGTGCAATTATAAGCGATGGGGGTTGCACTTTTAGAACCACCAATTCGAGTCTTTGCTCAAAAAGTATGGTGTAACACACAAAATTGTAACACCATACCATCCTTAAATGGGTGACCAAGTTGAATTATCTAATAAAGCATATCCTAAACAAGACGATTAACTCCTCAATGAGAGCCTAGTCTTCAAAGCTTTTTGACATACTTTAGGCGAATAAAACTTTTTATAAGATGTCAATCGATACCACACCTTATCGTTTGGTGTAGCAAAAAGTTTGCCACTTACTAGTTGAATTAGAGCATCAGGCTTATTGGGCAATCAGATTTCTCCACTTCGATTTGGGTCTTGCTAGAAAGAAATTGAAGATCCAACTCCATGAACTCGAGTCTTTACATCTTTAAGCATATGATAACAACCAAATTTATAAAAAAAAAAAAAAACTAAAAGGTGGAATGACAACCTTATTTGGAAAAAGGAGTTCAAGGAGAGACAAAAAGTACTACTCTTCAACATAAGGTTGTAGCTCTTTTTGGGAAAATTCAAGTCTAGGTGGTTAGGACCCTTAGTTGTAGCTAAAGTTTATCCTTATGGTGTCATTGAAATAAAAAAAAAAAAAAAACCTCCAAGGATGAGACTTTTAAAGTCAATAGACACCGCTTGAAGCTTTATAATAAAGAAGAAACTACACACCAAGGGGAAACTCTCATCTCCCATATGCCTTCACTTAAAGTTAATCGAAAGGGTCGAGCTAGAGACCTTAAACTAGCAAGTTCATAGAGCAATCCCCACACTTTTTCCTCTTTTTCTTTCATTATGTACTTTATTAAATTGTTCTAGTCTTATATGCTTTGCTTGAGGTGGAATATCCCAAAAAGATACCTCATTGGTTTTTGAATCAAATTTCCCAAGATTATCCTTGGTGTTCAAAATATAACTCTTACATCCAAATACTCTTAGGTATGATATCTTGGGTTTTCTACATTTTCATAGCTTATAGGATGTTTTATTGAGAATGAGTCTTTTAAAAACTCTATTTGCAATATAATATACAGTGTTAATGGTTTCAGCCCAAAAGTAATTTGGTAGAGAATACTCATTGAGCATTGTCCTAGCCATTTCCACTAATGTTCTATTTTTCCTCTCTACAATACCATTTTGTTGTGGTGTTCTAGGAGCTAAGAAATTATGAAAAACTCCATTCTCTAAGTAATAATTTTCAAAAGACTCATTTTGAAATTCCTTTCCACGGTCACTTCTAATAGAAGATATGAAGTTACTTTTTCATTTTAAACCCTTTTTGCAAAGTTTTTAAAAGCATCAAATGAATCATTCTTATGAGCTAGAAAAGAAACCCAAGTAAACCTAAAGTAGTCATCTACAAGGACTAGTGCATAATGGTTTACATTTAAGCTAACACTTCTAGTGGGTTTTATCAAGTCCATATGAATAAGTTGAAAGGGTTTAGTTGAACTTACAACATTTTTGGCTTTAATCTTCCACTAACTTTCTTTTAGATAGGCTTTGAAGAAGATTCATGCTTACATATTCAAGCCTTCTATGCCACAACCAAGCTTCATTGCTCATAGACATAAGACACTTAAAAAATTGATTAGCCAAATTGTCTAAGTCAATTGAGTAGGTGTTGCCTTTCCTTTCACCCTTGAAAATAACCTCATCATCCACTAAAGTGGTGAATCGACATTCTCTAGGATCAAAGGTGACTTTGTTACCTTTATCACACAATGGACTTACATTTAACAAATTATGTTGTAAGGCACTCAGTAAAAGAACATTATCAATTAAAGAGCAACCATTCTTATCAATGGTTCCAATGCCAATTACCTTACCCTTGGCATTGTTACTAAATGTGACATTTCCACCTTCTTTTTCTTTTAATGCCATGAATAGCTTACTATTTCTAGTCATATGCTTGGAACATCCACTATCCATATGCCAATTGCTTGATTTGGTGGCAGCCACACTCCCTTACACAACAAAAATGAGTTACCTTTTCTTAGGTATCCAAGCATACTTAGGTCCTTGGGGGTTAGAAGATAAAGGGTCCTCTAGTTTGAGGTGAGCCTTTCTAATATAACAATGAATATTAATATGCCCAAATCTCATGCAATAATGACATTGGAGTTTGGACCTATGAGTCTTTCTCCTATGCACAAATTTAGTATGAGTATGAGTCCTTCTCATACCTTAGTCATGTGAATGCATGTATGATGAGTAAGAGTAGAGAATTTTTTATGAGAATGACCATGTTTTTTATTGTACATATAAGCATAGTTAGCTCTTTGAGTCTTGGTTCTAAAGCTTGAGGGAGCCTTCCTTTTGCCCTTAGGCTTAGAAGGCTTAGTGGTAGAAGCACTTTTCTTCCTAATTACTACCCTTGAGGATTGAGGTTCTGAGGATCTGACAAATATAGTTTGAGAAGATGAGGAGGCTCTATTAAAGCTTAGACCATGTCTAATTAGTGAAAGTCTTTGTGACACAATCAATATGTCCAAGGCTTTTTTTCCTTTATGTAACTTGGAGATTGAGCTTCTAAGCTCAATGACTTCTCCTTTTAGAGTGTCATTCTCCTTTCTAAGTGAAGCCATAGTAGAAGATGAAATAGAAAGACTATTCACTGATTTTTTAAGCTCATCATTAGATGCTCTCAATTCTCTTACAATGTCATTGAGGGATTTATATTCATCCTCTAGCTTTTGACATTTTCTTTTGTAAGATTTCATTTGTGACTGTATTTGTCACATCTCATGGTTAAAGCCTCTAGAAGCTCTTCATCAATCTCATCAAATTCAAAATCAGAATTAGAATAAGAAGTACTTACCTCATTTGTAGAGTCTTATTGTGCCATGAAGTAAATATTGGTAACTTCTCTTTCTTCCTTTTCTTCACTTGAGCTATCAACCCAAGTAGCTGAAAAACTCTTATTCTTCTCCTTATCCCTTATCGTCTTCTCCTTCAATTTGGGACACTCGTACTTAATGTGGCTTTGCTTGCCACATTCATAGTAAGTGACATCATTGGATTTCTCTCTTGGACTAGGAGTTGTCTTCTTGAAGCTTTTTCTTTCTTTTCCTCTTTTGATCAACTCCTTTGTTCTTCTTGACAGCATTATTGGCTCCTCATCTTTCTTGTCACTTTCGTCATCACTTGAGGTAATTTTTACCTCCTTCTCCTTTGTTGTTCACTTAAGAACCAGTGTTCTTCTTTCTTTTTCTGGTTTATCTCTTTGGCCTCTTCGCTTCTTCATTTGTTCATCCTTTTGTAAGGCCAACTCATGAGTCAAAAGTTTCCCTATCAAGATGTCTATTGGCACCTTTCCAATCTCCAGATTGGACTCTTGGATGCTACACACTCTAACACTAAATTTATCTAAATGAATGGTAGTTTTGAGGATTTTTGTGTTTACCTCATAGTTTGTGAGTGTCCTTCCAAATTTTTTCATCTTGGTGATGATAGATAGGAGCCTATTCATCATTTCGGTGATGCTTTTATTGTCTTTCATCATGAATAGCTCCCATTCAGTTACGTACATCTCCAACCGGCTTAACTTGACTAGAGTTGTGCCTTCAAGTTAATTTTCAAGTGTCTTCCAAATGGCATGTGCTATTGACAATGTTACACTCTTTCAATCTCTTCTTTAGAGAGATAGCTTAGAAGAATGGCCATTGCCTTTTTGTTTTTATCATTTGATATCTGGTAAGCTTCAACCCATTCTTCTCTTAGGATAAGTTCTTCAATTCCATCCACTACCTTAGTAGGTGGCTTCCATTCTTTTACCACTATATCCCAAAGGTCCACCACATCTGTGTCAAGATAGATTTCCATTCTATACTTCCAATGAGTATAGCGGTTCCATCAAAGTGAGGCTTGAGGTGTGAGTGGATTCCCTCTTGTGCCATGATCTTTTACTCATAAATAAAGGAACCTTCAAATAACATGCTTTGATATCCCTAATGTAAATATGAATTGTTATCCCATATTGCCCAAAAGTAACTATACCTCGTATGTAAATATTTGTGTATTTCCCATTCCCCACCTTGTATGAGATTCCTATGTAAATGTCCCACCCTTTGTATAATGTCCCACCTTGTATGAGATTCTTATTTTGGGTTAGGTTCTTTTGTATATGTTCTTTCGAGATTCTAACTCTCCTTAGTCCGAGGTGACCATATAAATTATTTACCCTTTATTAGTAAGAATGGGACTTCACCTAGAAAAAAGCCACAAGACCTCGTATGCAGGAGAAATAAGGTTAGAAGGATCTTATACAAAATGGCATGTGCATATCATGCATACCTGCATCGATTACTTCCTCATGCATCATATTTGGTGGGTAGAAGTTATAAATACCTCGCCAAATAAATATAAATGCAAGAGAATTCATTAATTTGTAAACCAAAGTCTAGCAATTTTGATACTCAATCTTTTCTCTTCTTTAGGTGATTGTTTGGAGTGAGTATAAACACCATTTGTAAAGGTTGTAGTGTGAGCCTGTAAAAACACTAAGAAAGGTTATTGAGTGAGGCTTAAAAACACAAGTGTAAAGGTTGTTGTGTGAGCCTTCAAAACACAAGTGTAAAAGTTCGGTGTGAGCTTGAAAATACCATTGGAAGATAGTAAAACACCCAATTGCTGAGAATTGGGGAATAGACATTGGGTTAATTATACCCGAACCACTATAAATCTTATGTCTCCATTCTACTAATTTTCTTTCTTGCCATCTTGTTTTAATTTTTATACACAAATTCAATCCCCCCTTATTGGTGGCTAGGGACAATAAGTGGTATCAGAGCCTAAACACTTATGATCCCTTATTTGATACACTTGAAGGCACTAAGCTCATGAGTGATGAATCCTCCTTCCAATCTAGTTACTTGGAATGGAGCTTAAGTCTCATGTTTGGAGAACCGTCAGTTTGTCTAAGGGCAGTGCTTATGGTGAAGTGTGAAGACAACATGAATGCAATGGACTGTATCGATAATAGGTTAAAAACATTACAAGTGAACTAGTGATTGAACATTAAGTCAATTTTGAGTCCCTAGTGGAGTCACCATTATTTTCATGATTATGCTTAAATGAGTGGAATCTTTCTTGTGATTCCCACTTTTATCAATCATTGGTTGATCGAGAGGATGAAGGGATTATACATTGGAAATAACTCCTAGTCATGGAACGTAACTTGGGTTAATGGGGGACCTTTGAGGCATTTCATCAAAGAGAAGCCCCTTTTTTTAAAGTGGTGGCCAACGGGGGACCAAGGTGGGACAACACATTGGACTCATCCCTAAATGCAATATGGAGTCTCTACCCAACTTTGGCCAATGCAAAAATCTAATGAAGGAAAAATCTGAACCTATTATAAGTCAATTAGAGGGCCCATTTCATCTTTACCTCATTAAAGATTGGGTTTGAAAATTGGGTATGACTTAGGGATTTGGTTCACGTTTAGTATTTTAACCGAGTTTTTGATTAATCCAATGACTGCCCCTAAACATACATCAAAGTGTAATCCATTTAGACAAACCAAGTCATCAAACCAAAGGGAGGGCAGTCAGGTATATGTAAACATGCATCAATTATTCACGCATAAAATCCATAAGAGGGGATGGGGATTATGCATAATGGTGTAGGGTCTCACCGTGTACCATCAATCATTCACATACATAATCATCCATAATGGGGAGGGAGATCATGCATCATGGTATAAGGTAAGCATACATAAACATCCATCCACACACCCTACATTCAAGAGAGGAAATGGTTAAGACTAAGTTCATAGTCTAATCCCATGCATTCACACCTAAACCTAAGAAAAAAAAAAGAATCAAGTTAAATAATAAATTAAGATGAAGTAAAATGAACAAAAAAGAACTCAAACCCAACAAAGAAAGAGAAGTGAAGCCCATGGTAATCACCATACCCTATTTCCTTAGTCAAAGTGCTTAACAATTATGTATGTTAATAATATTCACTTTCTATCATCACAAACCAAATAGTACAAATTATGACATACATGAACAAATTTATGAATCATGAATAATAAAGAGGATATGGACACACATAAGGTCAAACATATGGAGGATATTAGGTGGCCTAAGGCAAAGATTCACTCAAGTAAGGCCTTAGTGTCATTGAACCCCCACTTACTTTGCTCATAAAGAGCTGAAACATCTAGGGCATAACCTAACATTAGGAGTAGCTAGAACGTGCACATGAAATCGAGAAACTAAAAAGCTATAAAGCACTATTCACTTACTATTTATGAATCTAACACAAAGGGGGGAATATGAATGTCAAGGGAAACTTGAGTTCCTCTATTGATTGTTACCCTCCAAGAGTTAAAAATAGAATAAAAAAACAAGATTTAGAAATCAAAGAAACCAAAAAACACATAGCCTCCAATTAAGGCATCAAATGGTTAGAAAACACTATTCACATGACAATTTTGTATTGTAACACAAAAAGGATTTCCAAGGTCAAAGGGAACTTAAGTTCCTCACTTAGTTATCACCTTAAGATGTCAAAATAGAAACAAAAAAAAATTAAAGCTAATGTTCAAAGAGGCAAGGAGAACATATAAGCATTTTAAGTGAAAGAAAGCAAAGAAAACCATTTTGAAAACTAATACTCCATTTTAAAGTGAATAGGTGCCCTAGTTCATAAAGTCTCATCCTATTCTATAACTGGAGTCACCAAACATCCTAAAAGATATCCTAAAGTAAGAAATTAGAAAAGAATAAGAAGAAAATTGTCAACTAGATTGTAGGAAACATGGGTTATATAACTATAAATAAGGGTTGCACAACCCATGATGAAGGTTGTACAAACAAATTTGTATAGCCCTTTTTTTTGGGTTGCAAAACAGAAAAAAGAGGGAGAAAAGGAAGGTATAAGAAAGGGAAGGGGAGTTTCTAAGATATTCAAATAATGTATTTGCCCTCATAAGCTCATGATTACCTTAATATCCTCTAATATAGTTTAGGAAATGCACAAACATAAAGGGAAAAAGGTATAGTTGTACCTTTAAGAGAGTTGCATAAGGTTAGGGTTTTAGGTTTTTGTGTTTGTAGATATTTAAGAGGTAGTTTTTTTTATAGGCATAGGGTTTCAAAACCTTTCTTTCTTTTTCAAATGAGAAGGTATTTATGGGTATTGGGTAAGTGCATAGTGCTTAAAATAGTTATGGTTGCACTATGGTTGCATCTAATCACAAAGAAGAGAAATGTTATACTATGATTAGGGTTTGTATGTGCGTTGTACAACCAAGGATATGTTGTACATCCTTATGTCAAGGTTGTACAACCTTAGGGTTTAAGAGAGGGACCAGTTTTAAACGTTTCTCTAGACTAGGGTTTAAGCAAGGTTATACAACATTGAGGGAGGCTATACAACCTTATAGTATAGTGAGGGTTGTATAGCCCACCAAACTTGGTTGTCAACCTTAAGCTTGGCTTGGGTTTGATCTTTGGTTTTGGTCTTTAGGATTCTCCAAGGCTTTTAAGGTATTTCATCCATTACATTATGTAATTCCCTTTGCATTTTGGAGACTTAATTCAATGATTTTCATCATTGGGCTTTGTATCCAACGGATTAAAATCTAATGCTCACAATAAGATAAATGTTGAATGCTTATGGCAATGGAAAGGATATTAAAGCTAGAATAACCTAACATGAACCTTTATTTCTAACGTTGTCTAAATAGGACAATTTTATGTTTAGTAATTTGTATGTAACGAAAAATAAGAAAAAGATAAAATAAAAAGGATTAGCTTGTGAGTCTAGACTCCCTCAATCATGATGCGATAAGAAATGAATTAAATGATTATAGTATAATATAAGTAAGTGTTTTATGAAATGTTTAGGATCAAGCTTAGTTTAAATCCCTATCTCCCATTTGCATTATCCAAAGAATCTCAAGTGGGGCAAATGAAGTTAGTAATGTTTATGGGCCAATTAGTATAAGTTTTAGATTTAATATATCAAGAGTTTAGAAATGGGCTTTAACTATGAGTAATTAGGCTTATTATGGACTTTATATGCCTTAAGTCTTCCCATACTCTAGCACAAACACATTATGAAATATAGGTTATGACATAATGATGTTAGAGCAAAGGTTTACATGGTTTGACCTACAAATTTTAAAAAGAAATAGGCAGATATAGGAGATGACAGAATTAATGAAAGATATACATGGATAATTTGCTATGACTTATAGAGATATAGGATTTTCTTCATGTCTTATTAGTTTTCTTGAGTTAGGATTACAAGTTTAAGTGTTGAAATATTATGTATGTTCATGATGTGCAATCTTGTATATTAAATATGTAGAGTTGATGGTAAGATGATATGTTTGATATTATAAACTCAAATACAATATATGTCTTGTGTATTATGGAATTCAGGCATTTGATGTTGAAAAATATGTATATATGATATGTTATTAAATAATATAACTCTTTTCATGATATGTTAAACATTATTAGATATACAAAGATGGTGGATAAGTTCATGATGATGAGATGAACATAAGAATAGGTTTTGATATGTTATATGTTATAAGTTTATGCAAATGATAATAAATGATAAGAATATGAATGATATGGCGATATAGTAACATGATATGAAATAAGTTATGATATGATGATACAAAAAAGGAATATGATGGAATGATTATATGACTAAAGAAATGGGGAACGATATAATGTTATAAAAATAGAATAAAGTGATATGAAAAATAGTTATGATGATGAGATGTGATGATATGATAAACAAAGGAATAGTGACGTGAAAAGAGAGAAAATGAGGTAAAAATGATGGTAAGTAATGACATCAAAGCATAAAAAAACAACGTTTATATTAGAGATTGAGGTTATTCAACTATGTTTATCCTTTGGACCGCTAGAAAAGGAAAGGGATAGTCTTCAAGGGTATAGGATTTATTCCCAATAAAAAGAAGGTAATGGAATCTCTTAGTTATGGTTATAGAGTACCCCCATCATAATCATAACAAGTCATTCTAATATTTAAAATGAGATTTGAAACTACAAATTTTTTTAAATAATTTTATAGGCATAATAGCATTTTAAAAGAATTTAAGACATTTTAAATCCATTGCCCTTTAGAATTTCTTAGGAATGGACATGAGTTGACTTTGATTATTTATCTATGAATTGATATTGATAAGTATAAGTAGAAAAAGAAGTCAAACATGAATGGTAAAAGAATTTGAAGATGAATTATGCAAGGAGGGGCAATTTGTAACACTTAAAACATGATCCTTAGGGTCCTCTGTGTAAAGAGTATGAGAATGATTAATTTGATTGAAATGGTGATGATTTTAATGATATAATGTTATAAACAATGACTAAGAGATATGAAGGTGATAGTTGCCAAAACACAGTAAAGAACCAAGTGTATGTTAAGATATGTAAGTAAGTAAACGTAAGAAATGAAGATTAATAAACATGTATGAACGATGGAATTAAAGATTTAATATCATATATGGAAGTAATTTATGTTAAAATAGCTGTTAAAAAGAAATGAGAAAGGATGATGAAAGCCAAGGTATAAGTTAAGTTAGGTGTTTGATCTCTGATGGTTATTTAAGTGCATAATTATGATTTATATTTGATTAAATGACAAATTAACCAAATGTTTTAGATGCATTCTAAATGCATAAAGTTGGCATTTGAAGAATCTTAAAGGAAATAAAGAAGAATCTTAATATTGTTGCCTATGTTTGTTTAATATGTGCCTAATATACATTTAAATGACATGAGACGTGTTTTAAATGATTTTTAGATGCCTATATTTGGTTTTTGAAGTGTGTTAAAAGAAGGAGCAAAAGATTGGAAGCAAAACTTCAAAAAAGTTAAAGGAATGAGCAAAAGGTTACAAGTAAAGTCTTTAAAATGTTCAAATGCTCTATTTAGGAATGCTGGCATTTTCATACTCTTTTATCTTTTTTTTTTCTCTTCAAAAAATGACTCTAACACCATTTTGTACAATTCTTAAAGCCTAAAAATGATGTTTGAAGTGTATTTAGGAAAAGGACAAAAGGGTAGAAGCATAAGTTTATGGGTTGGAAATAACATTTTTGATCGACTTTTTATAAAATACTCTATTTAGGCATTTTAGTCTTTTTATACCCTTTCTCTTTATCTTTTCCCTAAACACAAATGCAACTCTATTTTTCATCAGTTCTCAATAGTCCAAAACATACCAAAACTCTCCCCAGTCATATCCTCTATCCATGGCTACCAAACCAAGTTAGGAGAATCAAGTTGCTCATCCATCTCTTTCCATCTCTTTAAGGAAGTTGGTAACTTTCTCTTTCGTATTTCAAGTAAGTTATAGCCTGTCATATTTTTTGTGTGTTTGTTCCATAAATAAATAGGTGTGTTTATGATATTTTAATCATTGTTTATGATTAGAGAGATCAAGTTTGGTGATAGTTTGACATGAAAAGTGATGTTCTCTTCAATAGGAGTCTTAGAAATGCTTGAAGTGTGTGGCTGATTTATTTTAATTTTTTATTATTAATGGTTAATTATATGTTAATTAGTGCTATTATATTCATGTTTAAGAAGATAATTAGGGGTAATTGGTGTTTCACACCTTAGTTTAACTAAAGGCAATATTGATGTAGTATATAATTGGAGCTTTAAAAGGTGTTAATGTATTACTTGAATTCTTGATTATTATTGACTTATTAAATGTTAATTAGCATCTTAATATTTGCATTTAAGAAGAGAATTAAAGCTTAAATGGTGTTTTTGTTAGACTTAATTTGTTCATAGATATTTGGTGAATTTTGAGCTTGAGTTGATATTAATCTTTGTTTAAATTAAGTTATTTTGAGTTAATTTATGTTGTTTTTCACATCTAAATGCTTTGTAGGTGTTTTAGCAAGTTTGGTGCAAATTAAGACCAAAATAGACAAAGTTGACAACTTTAGTTACCAAGCTAGAAATTTGGATCAGTAAAGATGGAAAGCTCGTTGTCGCACCAATGACTACAACTTCATCTAACTTGATGAAAGACGCAAGCTATAACTTTAGTCGCACTCTACGGTCTATACACTCTGTAACCTACTTTCTTGCCTATTACTTAGGTCTTTGAGGAGCATTTAAATCCAATTTTTAAGGTATTCAAGAGAGTCCTTTTGGGCACTAAAAAGAGATGTTTTTGAGAAAAGAGAGTAAGGAAAAACATGTTTAAAGTAAGATCAAGTGCAAGCATTCAAAGATTCATTGAATCATGGAATAAGAAATGAAGAAGATCTATCAAGACCATCAGGTGATTTCAACTTTCCTTCTCTTATTTCTTATTTCTTTTTTATTAGAATAGGATGTTTAATCCTAAGTCTTCGACCTCTTTTGATATTGACAAAGGAGATTGATCAATTCTAATGTTCCATTAAGTGTTGTTTTGCAGAATTAAGTTAGATTTTGAAGTGCAAGTTGGATGGACTTCATAATCTTTAAGAAGGCAAAGTTCATATAAATTTGCAGTCAGTAACTTTTAATTTGTGATCGCGACATAGCTCAATAATAGGGTGAAACTAGGCTAGACAAATTTGCGGGCATCATCGCTGTCGTGACTCATCCAAAAATGAGAGTGTCAAAGTTACACACGAATTCGCAGTCACTGTCACATTGCGTCCCGTCTTGGTCACGATCACGACTTTTGTAGTAACTGAGGAGAGAACCAAGTCCACAACCACAATGTGGCAAGTGTCCCAAACATCCATTGAAAAACAAAATTTGTAAGGGCGACATTGTGCGTAATGACTGCGATTCATGAAGATGAAAATTCTCATTCAAATAAAAGAATTTGCATCCTAAGTAGCGCCCTGTATAAAATCTTATTGCAACCATGAAGTTTGTAGGCAGTTAGATAGCAACGATTATATTTTCCTGATGGACCAATAAGGAGCTGACATGTAGACTAGCTGTTAAATACAAATAGGGTTTTTCGCTGTAATTTTTGGCTCCCGTATCGTAATTAGAATGTCGCGATCGCAAATCTTCAGTTGTGACTACGACTCCCACCTGTCATGCAATTAATGTGGAATCCGTCGAGCAAGTCTTGGAGATTTAATAAGCTTCATTGTTTGACATCTCTTTGGTAGGTATGAGCTATAAATACTCCACTAAATAGATGTAAATGCAAGAGAATTCATTAACTTGTAATAAAACTCTTGCAAATTTGCTACTCATTCTTTCAATTATTTTTTATGCTTTAAGTGATTGTTTGGTGTGAGCATTAAACTCCAAATATAATAGATTTTATTGTGAGCCTGTAAAAACACTTGAGAAAGGTTTTAGTGTGAGCCTGTGAAAACACTTGAGAGAGGTTTTAGTGTTAGCCTTATAAAACACTTATAAGAGAGGTTGTTGTGTGAGCCTTGAAAACACAAAGTGTAAATGTAACATCCCTAGCCACATTCATTGACATTATCACATGAACATATGTATTAGATAAATAATCATTTAGAAGCACCGTTGCATTTGGGGACACTTGAATATTTAGAAGCATCAATGCAGTTGGGGACACTTGAACATATATGTAGTGTTTGTATAGTTGCATGGCAAATTATTTTATGTTCTATGCATGTTATAGTTTCATAAATAATGGTGTTTTAGAGCTTAATTAAAATTATTAGGAGTATCTAGGAATTAGGAGATGGATGGAAGTGCTTAATGAGTGAAGAAGAGGGACTAAAAGCAAAACTTTTAACTTTCAACCAATAGGAAACTAGCCCCAATCTTTTGATTTATTTAAGATGAGAATATAGACCATTAGGGTCATATTTTGAGGAAAAAATGTGGGTTATACACGAAACAAAGAGAGAGCAAAGGAAGAAGAAAGAAAGGAAGAGGAAGAAAGAAAGGAAGAGGAAGAATAAGAAGAAGAAGAAGAGAGGGAGAAGAGTGAGCTACCTAGGGTTTTTCAATTCTGGGACAGTAGGTAAGTAAATTTATCTTCTTCTCAATTGGAATTAACCTCTCATGACATGTTAATCATGCATGGTTAGTGAAAATTATGGAGTAATTAAGGTAGATCTCTTGGATGGAAGTTGTAATCCAAGAGAATAAGAGCTGATTCTGTTGGATTTTGCTATTAGAGCAGAATTTTGCACCCGCAATTTTCTAGCCCTAGAAGAGGAATTAGGGAACGGAAAAAATATAAAATTTGTAGCTTTATGTCTCATATAAATGTGTATGAAACAATTTTGCTTGATTTTGTGTATGTGAGGAGATATGACCCCTTCAGTAGGACTAGGTCAAATCTAAACCGAGATGATCTCAGTCTTTTGTTTTCTTATATTTTGATGGCTTTATGTTCTGATTTTGACAAAGTGTAAAACATGAAATTTGTAGGATTATGTCCTCTATAAACACCTGTAAACCAGTTTTGATTTATTTGCTGTGTGGAAAGATTTATGGCTCATTGATTGGGACTGACTCTATACCGGGGTGAAACCCACTTTTCTTTTGAATCTGTATTCCAAGTATTTGATGGCCATAGATTCAGATTTTGATGGTTGTCCAAACTTGAAAGTTGTACATTTATGTATGATGTACATACTTGTGAAATAGGTTTGCCAAATTCGGTATGGTTGTTGAGATGTTGTCCCTTCATCATGACTGGTTGGCAACATATTACAAACCTGCTCATCCTGAGATTGGTCCTTTGTTTTGGTGACCTTATAGACTGAATTAGACAATGAGTAAAAATGAAAAAATGTTCCTACATATGTTTTGTAACTGATGGTAGATTATTATTACTATTAGATGTGTACAGTTTGAGATACACCTAAGAGAGTAAGACCTACTCAGATTGAGAGGACACTGCAATAGGGCAACATTTAAAAATTCACCACATTTTTTGTACGCCTGATATTGACCTGAAATTTGAATATGTTGTGTGCTTATGTGTCTAGTTTGTTTGAAGAAAAGAATCAAGTCATTTGGATGAGTATATCTAGAGTTATTATTGTGAGAGTGTAGCAAGCTCAGGCTACCCTATTAGGAATATATGCATAAACATAGGTCCACTTGCATGGATCATGCACCAAGCATTCATAATCATTTTGACATACTTGTAACCATATATGTATCAAATTCTAGGTCTCAAAACTTTTAGGAAGCCATAGAGAGAGAACCAAACCTACCGTAAAGGTCGATAACATCAAAAGGTGAGTAAAAACCATAATTGGATTCAATGGGTGTATGTGATAATTGTATGACATGATTATGTTCTATTACATATATATATATGATTGAATTGTTTCATGTTACATGAAAATATAATCAAGTGAGAATGAATGAATTGTTACATGTTACATGGGAATAATTTGATTATGTTCTATTACATGTGTATATGATTGAATTATTACATGTTACATGGGAATACAGGCCAAGTGAGAATTAAATGCTCTTAACGATTACTTGGCATATCATTTGTGAATAATCACTTGCATATGGAACTAAAAGGGGGGTTGTGACTGATTTGTCAAACACTTGCAAATCACAGGAAAATGGACCAATAGGTCCCAAATCATATGTCAAATGAATTACAGGAAGATGGACCAATTGGTCCCGAATCATATGTCAAATGAATTATAGAAAGATGGACCAATAGGTCCCAAATCATATGTTACATGAATCACATGAATATCCCAGGAGCAATGTTTGCCTTGCTCGGTCACGACAAAAACAAAGCTATATTGCATTTGCACTTGCATAGTCAATTGTTATACTTGCAATGTATGTTGATGATATTTGATTATAGATTATGCCATGAGAATTTGATTATTGTTTTTATTCACTGAGTTGCGACTCACTAAATCACAAATTTTTTTCAGATACTGAATAATAGGAATTGGACACTTTGGTGCTTTGAGTTTTACATTGAGACATATGGACCACAGGTCGTCGACTGAATCCCAACTCTCTCTCTCCTTGTGTCATATACATATATGTACATCAAACACATGTTGGATTGTGTGTGTATGAGGGATAAAACCTGTATGCATATGTATTTTGAACATGAATGATATGAGTTATGTAAATGAATATGGTTGTTACAGTTATTGGTATCA